>NW_019290478.1:5822-20173 GCF_000500325.1 Leptinotarsa decemlineata
GTTGATGATGATGACGAAGCCATCGCAAGCAATCAAACAAAACAAGCAGGAACGAAAGGTACGTATATGTTTGTAGGAATATGAAAAAAAGTTACTCACGCACTGCACAAAATTCGCAAAATAAATATTAGAGACGTTAATTACTGCCGTAGACGCCGAAACACCAACGAGCCGTAAATTAAATGCGATTAAAAAATGTACTAAACCAAAAATTATTTTCGTTCGTAACAACTTCACCCTTTCAAGGCAAGTTTCGAATATAAACTGAAGCTTTATATTTGATGAATAAACACCTCAGGAACCTCCGCCTATGATTTTACGAGTTTTACGATCGTTTTATGACTTGGGCCCTCATTTTGTGCTATCGACAAATTATGAACGGACTATAGTTATTCAAATGGGACGCCATCGATATCGTGGTGCAAATTAGTTCTTCAGCAACTTTTAAATATTTGATTTTTATTGAGTATAGGTAATCCGTGAGTCAATTCAATATTTTCAAGGCATTGGGTTTAGTAACTCAACCTTATTATTCACAATTTGAAAGACTTTTAAATACAAAGGGTTTGCACTTTCAAGTTTCAGTTTTTAGTTATCTATTTAGAGAACCTGAATATTTTGTTCTGAGTGAAGCAGTTTCGTGTTACAATCCTTTAAATGATGACAAATTCAGGTACAGCAAGGTATGCTTTACAAATATCTGGTCAATTATTGAAGCTAATTGAAAGATATATTCTGACATTAAAAACTTACCCGTCATTTCCTCTAAACGCATGATAAATTAAATATTAACAATATTTCATCGGCGTTCATATAGGTTATGTCTAATATTCACCATGTATTCAGCATTAGACAACAGATATTTATCATAAAAAAGGTAATATGTGATCAATATAAGTAATTTATATTATAAGAGTCACCAAAGTGTCGTTTATTAGCAAAAATGTTGCCAACTAACTTATAAACAATCACAATAGCAGCAGAGCCACACCGGAGCAGAAAAGCAAACAAATATCAACAGGACCGTATTCTTAGTATTCTATGTAAAATACATCAAAATAACGGGGTGCTTAATAGTGTTTCGGAAAAATATTTCATATAGAAATGAGTTGGATTTGAGTTCAGTTTTAGCAGCCAAACCATACAAGGTGATTCACGAAATTTTATCCATTTGGGAGTATCTAGGTTTCCGATAATTTTGTGATTTGAGCGTATGCGTTCGCGTTCAAATTCGGTTGTATAGGTTCGCTACCCGCTTTCTATAATTAATTCGTGACAGTGTTCGTATCCATAGGTATTCGTTAGTGTAAATGCCTTTGATGTTGGGATGTTGACTGATTGACGTATGATTAATTTTTGTGGCGGGTTCGAATACTCTATTTGTAACAAATATTTATTTTATTTGTTTAGTAAAAGAAGAGGTAATGATTGGTTTGGGCTAGTTTGGTTTTGTTTAAGTTATTTCAGAAAATCCATCTATTAAAAGAAATACGGTCGGAAGTCTTAATAGTGGATCTAGAACGGTTTGGTGTTGGTAGAAAACTCCAGTAATATGAGGTAACACTCTTGCAAAATACTTCCATATTTTTGATACATCGTAGCTTACGGCCAGAAAAATATTGAAAATATTGATACATTTTGTCAGTAACTAATGACTAGTTTTCATTGTTACTGATTTCAATTCTAATTCATCTTTAATTTTAGACACTATGATATGCATATATTAGTGTATTGATTTATACTTCCAATTTGATAATAATTCCATTGTGTGGATACTGTAGTGGATTTTCTGTTTGTATTCCGAATATATGAATAAAAATAAATGATAACTCAATGGCGGCCATTTTGAGCATTTATTGGGGGATATATAATAGTTTTAGATTCAGTTCGAGGTGCTTCAAATTGACGAAGAAATGACTTGGTGTTCCATAAAAAAACTTTCTGGAAGCTTATTGAGTCGCCCTGTATATTGAAAATACTAAAAAAACACTTCAAACTAGCCTACCTAACCTAGTGCTTCAATTTTCTTCTTGCGAAAAACAGGAAAAGGTTATTATAATGGTTAAAACCCGTCGTTTAGCCTTTATAATCGATGAAAGAAACTTTTTAGCCAAAACATCAATAACACTTTTTTATTTTATTGTTATCGTTTTCGGCTGTATTATATTTTATAACGCCTACTTGGAACTACTAAAAAACTCTTATAAAACTGTTTTCTGATTATTTTATAAGTATCGCTTAAATATGTTGCAAAAGTGCAGTAAGGGAAGTATTTACAAAACTACTTTTTAAGAGTGTCAGACAAATTTTATAGTAACTGTCAAAATGTTTATAAAACTGTTTTGTAGTGTTTGTAAGAGGCCTCACAAAATATTGGTAGTGACTATAATGTTTTATAAAACGGTGCCAATTTCCTATTTATAGCAGTTTCATAAACACTTTGAAAACATTTCTGGGAGCAATGCAGTTTTATAATTTGTTTCTCCGAAACGTTTCCGCAATTATTATAAAATACGAAATTGCTAGTTGGGAGGTAGGCACCTGTTGAATTATAATTACCTAAAGCATATTCCTCACATCTACATCAATAATAATTCTGTCTCGGATTTTAAGAAAACAAGTTCAATAATGGTGATCTATTCAAATACAGTTGGTCATTCATTAGAATGTTGAATTTTCAAGTTTATTAATTTCCATTGCTTCCAAATGATTCAGTTTCAAAGCCTTATTTTCTATGTGCAAAATTTCGAACTCTTCGTTGAAGATATGATTTTCTTCTAGAAGATAATTTGAATATGTTGAATTTGTTTTCTTATTTTCATAGCTCGTATGATGTTCCTGGATTCGATTCCTGAATGTTCTGCTCGTTTGACCAATGTATACCTTAGGGCACTTTCCAAACTTTAATTTATATATTCCTGATTTGTCGAATTTGGATGTCTTGTCTTTATTATTTTTAACTAACTTACCCATCGTATTACTTGTTATGTTAGCCTCCGGTGTTTCATTTTAATGGTACCGATTCGGAGAAAGGGAATTTCTCCCTTTTTTACACAAGAGGGGGGCCCAGTTTTCTGTAACAATGTACCTGGCGTCATGGAAATGTTCAACATAAGGTATGAGCCAGAGAAATTAGGATTTTTCATCGATTCATCAAAAAGAAGTTTGAAAGCTGTACTTCTCAACAATGGGAACCAATAAGCTACTGTGACTGTTGGACACTCAGTCTATTTGAAAGAATGCTACGAAAATCCTGAATTTGTTTCTCTTAAGCTCAGCTACTCTGATCATAAGTGAATCATTTGTGGAGACTTGAAAGTTATTTCAATGTTACTAGGTCAACAAAGTGGTTACACTAAGTTTCCATGTTTCCTATGTGAATGGGATAGCCGTGACAGAAAACAACACTATGTCAAGCAGGTGTGGCCAATGAGGAAGGGTCTTATACCTGGAGTTGAAAATGTTGAAAAACAAAGTTTAGTGGATCCTAAAAAATCTTACTTCCACCTCTCCATATCAAATTGGGGCTGATGAAACAGTTTGTGGAAGCATTAGACAAAGGAAGAGATTGTTTTAAGTATCTTTTTGAAAATTGTCCTGGTCTATCCGATGCTAAGAAGGAGTCTTCGTTGGGCCTGACATAAGAAAACTTTTAAAGGATGAAAGCTTTGTCACTAAAATGGAAATGAAAGAAAAAAATGCCTGGAATTCATTCCAATTTGTTATAACAGGCTTTCTTAAAAACAAGAAAGACCCAAACTACAAAGCTTTGGTTGCTGAATTGATACAAAACTACAAAATGTTGGGCTGCAACATGAGTGTCAAAGTCCATTTCCTTCATATTCGTCATATTCAATGTTTATATAGAAATAGCTGGTTCGAGGGTACTTTTTTTTTCAGTTTGTGTCTGAAAGTTACTACTTTCCCGAAAATCTAGGGGCTGTAAGTGAGGAACAAGGAGAACGGTTTCATCAAGACATAAAAGAAATGGAACGCAGATACCAAGGTCGGTGGAATGTTAACATGATGGCAGACTACTGTTGGATGTTGAAAAGGGAAAATTCACAAGAACACAGCCGAAAAAGTACCAAAAGAAGCTTTGACGAAAAAAAACGTTTTTACAAAGACTTATAATCACTTTGCAAACAACTGCTGCAGCATTGTTTTTTTTCTTTTCCTTCATGTTAAAATAATGAAAATAAATCCACAATTCCTCGTCATTTTGTACTTTTTCAATTATTTCATCCTTATTATCCGTACGTGATAGATAAAATCAAATGTCATTTTCGAATTCAGCGCAAAAAACTACATAAAGATCAGTTAACGAAATCAAAACAATTTTTTTTTAAAGTTTTTTTTGCAGACCTGTGTAATCCGTATCACATCGCGTCTTGCGTTCATAAGGTTTATTTTTGACTATTTTACGTACAGCTGAGAAAGGAATTTCGGTCAAACCTGATGTTGCGTGTAATAATTTGTTTCTCTCGAAACCAAACTCAAGTTGTAGATTTTTATATATGTTGAAATATACTCTCTGTGTTTCAGTATTCAAATGCATCCGAATCTTATTCACTGGTATCTCTTTTTCGCATTGTGCACCATCGCTATTGGAATCACTACGCTGGAAAAAGTGTGCGTTGTTATCACACTCGCTATCAGTATTAGTACTTGTCCAAGGACGCTACATTTTGAATAGATAACAAAAATTTTGAGTTATTATAACTGCACCAATATTAAATTTCAACACTCAAATCACGATCAGTTCTTGAACTGAGCACGATTACTATAACCATCCCCACATTCCCCGATTTCTATTTTTTCTTTCGTCATATTCAATGTTTTTAAGGAAATAGCTGTTTCGAGAAGGCATTTTCTTTCAGTTTCTCTCTGGAAGTTACTTCTTTCCATCATCTAAACATATTTATTTTGAAATTAATTGCTTTCTTCCTTCCTTTGAAAAATTCCCACTATTTTTGTAAAAATATTGAAAAACAGAAAGCCAAAACCTTTCTTTTCCAAAAATTAATCGTTTCTTAAAATATACTTCATTCAATTCCACTAAAGACTATTTGTACTTGAAATTGTAATCTGATTATGTAGATGAATTTATTATTAAACTTATCATATTATCACTACTTTATTAATGCAGCAGGTAAAATAATCCCTTTATTCATTTCCATATCGTTTACCTGCCTGAGGCGATCAATTTTGGCCTACGAATTGATATAAGTATTTGTGTCAGTAAACAACTAAGATTGACATGAAATATCCCTAATCTTTTGGGCGTCTGCGTATTCTGTTACATACAGATATCAAATTGCAGATTGAAGTCGTTCGACAGTTTTATGTTTGGGTGGTTTTCATTATTTCATTCATCTGACGTGAAATAACTGATCGATGTACAGTTTCACGAACACACATATATTTTATTGTTCTGTGGAAGCAGTAAACAGTTTTCATCATGAGTATCAATTATTGATTTTGATGCATCTGAAAAAGTAACGAAAATTCCTTTTTGGGGAGAAAAATATTGAAATTACCGTTATGATATTTTTTATCTGTATCTAACAACTAGTAGGTATATACACTAGACCAGGGGTCTCCAAACTACGGCCTGCGGGCCAAATCCGGCCCTCCAGTGTCATCAATCCGGCCCGCGACAGCCAATGATTACCTAATCGTTGTTACTATTGCTGTGATAAGTGGAAGAAGAAAACACAGAATGATAATTACTCGGTTTTATTTACTTGCAAGGTAAAACTTAACGACAGAAATGATGACAAAGAAAACAACACAGTAAAACAAAAACACTAATGAGATTTATGTACTTGTGATTTTCCACCGACAATACTTTGTAGTTGTGGATCAATTTTACTTGTACCAATTATCAAAAAAGATTCAAGATGCTCATCGGTTAATTGAGATCTGTAAACATTCTGTGTGTACTTTATCTTGGAAAACATTTTCTCACACAAGTAAGTAGTACCAAAAACAGAAAACAACCCACGAGCAAATTTATGCAAATTATCAAATTGTTCCAGTGGAAGACTCTTATAAAATTCCAACAAAGATAAATTTTGATATTTGTTCTTAAGCATATCACTGCACCGTAAATCAATAATTTCCATTTGGACTTCTGGAGCCAGGGTTTCAATGTCAGAATCAAAAGAATTTTGAAGAAGGTTAATTTCATTCGCAATGACATCAAAATCTGAAAAAAGAGTATCAAAATTTATCTTCAAAGCACTCAAAGTTTCGATTGCAAAATTGACGGGAAATTCAGTCTCTGTAGTGTGGCTGAATATTTCACGTGTTTCAAAATATGTGAAACATTTTTTACGTAATTGCGATTGAAATAGTATTATTTTCTGTCTGGAGGATTTGATATTGGTGTATAAATCAGGGAGAAGCTGAATTTCCCCTTGCAATCTCAAATTCAGTTCGTTCATATGATTTGTCAAACCTAACTTCCACATCCACTCACTATTTTCTAACTCGGCAAAAGGGCGCAGCTTCTCATTTAAAAAAAAAATCGATCTCTGCTCGAAATTCAAAGAAGCGCTTAAGGACTTTTCCGCAACTAAGCCAGCGTACGGCAGTATGATATGATAAATCATTTTCTCCAATATGTTGAATAAACTCGCGGAATTGTCGGTGATTCAGCCCAGTGGATCTGATGAAGTTAACAACTGATATGACTGGTTTTAGAACTTCAGACATATCCAAACATTTTTCGCACAAGGACTGTTGATGAATGATACAATGTAAGACTAATAGTTTTGAACCACCATCATTTTCTACAGCCTTTGACACAAGTGGAACCACTCCTTTATTTTTACCATACATATTTTTGCCTCCATCAGTTGTTATAGATTTTAAATTTCTCCATTGAAGGTTCTTTTTATTAATGGCATTTTCAACTTCCTTCAAAATATCGGCCCCAGTTGTCGTGCCGTGAATACTATCTATATCAAGAAGTTCTTCATACACTTTATAGCTTTTATCTACTCCGCGAATAAAAATCAACACCTGAGCAGTATCTGACACATCCGTTGACTCATCCAATGCTAGAGAAAACCACTCATGATGTCCATTTTTGTCAGACAGTTGAGATGATATATTTTCTGCGATGTCTTGCACCCTCCTTATGCAATTATTACTGCCATCTCGAGATGATCGGAATACACTAGCTAGAACCAGAACTTTCTCGAACCAACGCGGTAATTCCAAATATTTAATTACGCCTAATGTCACCTAGCGGGTAGCTGAAAAAGATAGTACATAGTACCACTACTCGCCACTAGATGTCATTAAGTGTCTCAATACACAATAATAATTGAAATGCAAAAAAAGCGTAAGTTTGCTTAGGTCACGCACTTTGCGACTATCCTAGTCTAGAAATATAGTTAAGGGCAGAAACTGGCCCTTGGAACAAACTGAAAAAATCATTATGGCCCAAAGGCTTCAAAGTTTGGAGACCCCTGCACTAGACGAATGAATTCTCTCATTTTCAAACGCTTTATATCAGCTTCACCTGCATGTATGTATGTACGTATGTATGATTGTTCGTTTGTATGTTTCTTTGTAAATCTCAAGCTTGGGATTGACAGAATTATCGGCATTTTGAATGAAACTTCAAATCAAAACATCAAGACTGAATTGTTTTTTGAAATTATTACTGCAAATTTTCTCTTCACTTCGAAAAAAATTTGATTTGATCGCATGTTTCCTCGTTGGTATCAAATGACTCCTCCACTATTGGTTATTCAGCATTAGAACATGACTGGCCTTGACAATGTGTACATGCCAGAAAACACAACAGTCGAACTTTTTTTCAACCACATTTAGCGCTCCACCCATTTTTACAGATGAAAAAATTGTGTTCAGCAGTTTTTCCGGCGCAGGTGAAAGTAAAGCCTGAATAGGATCTAATGCATTGTCGACCAACTTCCAACCCCAGTCTTTTGGGTCCATCTGATAACCAAGCCACACTTGAACTTGGTAATATACCCGGAAAAGATGTTGATGAGCAGCAACTAAGGTTGGAGGAAGACAAGCTAATTGCACCTGTTTTTTATTTTTAGTGTTTTTACGAAACAAGCATATCGATACTTATCTAAGCAGGTGGTTTTTTTCGGAGCTTTGTACATAGAAAGAAGAAACTGATTCCCGTTGGTTATAATTTCTTGTTGAGTCGAATAACTTTTTTTGAAAACTTCAGCACATTGAACTAAATCTTGTTTTTCAAACATTTCAAAGACTGTTGCTTTACCCCTCCTGTAAAATGCATACATCGTATCACACCCAGTTATTGCGTGTAAAAATAGTACATGATTTTGACTCTTTGGAAAAGACTTTGAGCTTTTCCTGGCTTCAGAAAGAAAATAGTTTTTTCAGGTGGAGTTCGAGCAGTAAGAAGTACGATTAAGTCTACATCTTCATCAACAACAATATTTTTATTTGTCAAATTAAATTGCTCTATAGCTGTTTCAATAAATAATCAGTACGTCGGCATCGTTATCAGTCTGTTTAACCAATATAATATATTTTCGTCAATAAACTTATCCTTCAACATTGAAATGAACCGAATAAAATGAACAACTTTTACAACTTTTTGACTCGTCGTATCTCAGAAACGGTGGCTCTAAGAAAAAAAGTATTGAAACATTTTTTGTACAAAATTTGTACAATTTTTTTTGAGGTTATTTTATGATAGAACTCACCGTTTTCCTGAAAATCGCGAAAAAGCAATTTTTTTCGAGATTTTTCCCTTTGTCCTCGAATAATTTTTTTTCCAAGCATCGCAATCATTCGGAATTTTAAAATCTTATTTTCAACTTTTTTTTGAACAATTACACGCATTTGCAGCTTGTTGTAAATTTATGTACCTTCACTCTTATATTTTAGTCTAATTTGACCGGACTACTAGACTCAACAGTTGTTGGAAAACACTGCACAGATTGCTTAGTCACTTTTAGCTAAGCATGTGTATGATCATCCACCCTACTCGTCAAATCTAGTGGAAAATCTTCTACAGAAATGCGTGGAGGAACTGAAGGAGAGTATATTGAAGGGGAAAGAAAAAAGTTACACCAAAAATCCTATTATATTTCAGTCAAACTTCGTTGAACGTTATCAATTAATCTTATTTGTGATCAAAGTGATCCAAATATCATCCTATCGTGAGCTCAAGGTCATATCATTACATGTATTATATATAATCAGTAATTTCATTTAGTCATACTGATAGTGAGTGTGTCCATAGTAGGTTGTGATAATGTCAGTGATACTGAGCGACGAGCAGAACAAACTTATCAACGCAATTGCTCTGCGGAATGGTTTCACTGGCGATTTCAAAGTGGAAACTAGCGCTGGATCTGCCAAGGGGGATAACTTTTTAGGGGTTATAACGAGGATTACCATCAAAAACGATCAGCGTAAACTCGAGTTGATTCTCAAAACAGCATCGACAAACGCGGCCTTGAGAAAAACGGTGTCTATCCACGGATTATTTTGCAGAGAAATAAACATCTACGAGATTTTCAGAGAATTTGAGAAGTTCCAAGATGAATACAATATCACAAATCGATTCACCGGTCATGCAAAACTGTACTGGTCTTCTAAAGATGAGGGAAATGAATGTTTGGTTATGGAAAACATAGTTGAAAATGGTTTCAGACTCTGGGACAAAAAGATTCCGATGACTCCTGAACACATCGCCGCTGTTTTCGTGGAATACGCGAAATTCCATGCGGTGTCGATGGCAATGAGATTCAAGAAACCCAGTTTCTTCGAAGATTTAACTAAAGACATCGTGAAAAATGTTTTCGAATCAGGTTCCAATGATCCAACTGGAATACAGCCATTCATAGATGTATTTATGGAGAACGGATCTAAAGCACTCGAAAGTGACACGGAATTGCAGAAAGTTTTGAAGAAGATGGTAAAGTTATTATCGGAACAGTTTCTGGAAAAAGTTGACAGTTCCGAGTGGAATTTAGTCGTCAATCACGGTGATTGTTGGTGTAATAATCTGATGTTCAAATATGAGGTAATTTATTTCTTTTACAGTATCTTTACAACCGAAGAAAAATGTATACTTACGGAGGGTCTAGTAATAATAATAATAATAATATGCTCCGGGGGATATTGAATCCGTTGTGGGGAACGAGAAGTACCGAATTTATTGGAACTATTCGTTCCCCACCCTCAGGCTTATACAAGCTAATAAGCCTGATGTAGTCCTTCTCGACCACCAGACCAAAACGATATTTGTCGTGAAGTTTTCAGCTCATGGCGAGACGAATATCGTCAGAAAAGAGGAGGAAAAACGGATAAAATATCGAGATTTTCTCTTCGAACTCCGCAGACTCTATCCAGACCACTGAAATGTTGGGGTTTCCAGGTAGTTCAGTTGAAACCAGTCATTACCAAGAGTTTGGTTTTATTCGTATTGAAGTTGACATCTTACATCGAAGAGTACTTACACACTGATGAACTCGTCAGAATCGGGGTTATACAAAATGGGTTGCTCATCACTCATTATCTAATTGTTATACACACATCAGAAAAGTCTAGGGATATTTTTATAACATACTGAATATCATAAAAATAAATGCACGAGGTCGTTTAATTTCGATTAAATTGGTACACTCGACCACCCTGTAGATTTCTATGGGTTGAACAAAGCCTGAAAAACGGTAACTTATCTTTTATCAAGTTTTTTACAAACTGTAGGTTTTCGGCTAAAATGAATAATCTGAAAGTGTCGAGTTTGTACATTCTATGCAGTTCTTGCTCAGCAATTAAACTGGAAATATTGTGCTTTAACATGGAACGCCATCACTTACCATTGGCTGAGATGAATAGAGCTGTAGGGCTTCTTCAAGGTGGCATGCGACAAAATGATGTAGCTCTTCGTTTGGGGGTNTTCTTGGATGTTGCAAAGGCATTTGACACAGTGTCTCATAATAGGATGTTGGAAACTTTACAGGATTTAGGTTTCAGGGGCAGTGTTTATAATTTGATGGTAAGCTATTTAGCTGGAAGAAAGCAAAAAGTCAAAATAAATGATAAATTAAGTGAAGAAAATTTAATAACATATGGTGTGCCGCAAGGTACGGTTCTAGGGCCTACTCTGTTCACCATTTATATTAATCATTTACTTACCTTGAATACTGAAGGTTCCATTATTAGTTTTGCAGATGACACGGCTGTTTTTTATCAGAGTGAGTCATGGGCTGACCTACAACAAAAAATTAATCAAGATTTTATTCACATTATAGACTGGTTTGATTATAATTTATTAACTGTTAATTACTCAAAAACGTGCTTTGTTCCATTTAGTTGTTATGAAAATGGTTTACCAGATTTTAATGTTGTACAGTTACATGTCAACAATAAAATAATAGAAATAAATAGAGTTAGATATATAAAATATTTAGGTATAACAATTGACGATACTATGAAATGGAATATACATATACAAAATGTAATTAAAACATTAAGGCCTATGCTATATAAAATAAAATTTCTGAACCGATACTTAGACTTACCTGTGATAAAGATTGTATATTACTCTCTGGTTGAATCTAGGCTAAATTACGGAATATTGGGATGGGGTGGAGCCGCAAACTGTCATTTGTCCAAACTTGAGACTCTACAAAAAAGATTCCTAAAAATAATATTTAAAAGAGACATGTTGTATCCTACAAACCTTCTTTATCAAGAGGCTAAAATATTTGATATTAGTCAGTTGTACTACATACAGTTAGTGTATTTTCAATATAAACATAAACGTCACGATTATATAGACCACGTACATAACACTAGAAATAAAGTAAAAAAGTATGACAGAAGTCATATTAAAACTATCAAAAATATTGCATAGCTTATTAAACTGATTTATATCTGCTGAATTAACAATTGTATTGAATTGGGTATTACGTACTATTCAAAAATAAGTTTCCCGTGTACCAAATAAATAATGAAAATATGTATTTACAGACACCAGAAAACACCTCGAAAATCTCCAGAGTTTGCATCTTGGATTGGCAACTGTCAAAAATCGGCTCACCTGCCGCTGACCTGACCTACTTTTTCTTCGCCCACGGTCCAAAGGAAGTTCTTTACGACTATCAAAAATACTTGAAATTATATCATGACACCGTCTGCCAGATTTTGAGAGAATTTTCCTGCGATCCTGAAGATATTTTTCCCTACAGTCTCTTGGAGAAGCACTGGAAACATGCAATCGTATTCGGAGTGTACATGTCTACGACAGTGATGAAAATTATGTGCTGTGATTCTGATGAAGCACCCGATTTCGCGGTGGAATCGGAAGCTGGGAATAATATAATATCAGCTTTCTCATTCGAGTCTAGAAATCCTGATGGATATAATGAAAGATTCACAACTTTGATGAGGTTTCTGGTTGACACTGGTTTATTATCATAATACTTGGTTATATTATGATTAATTGGATAGATAATGAATTTCCACAGAATATACGTTAAAATGATCTGTATGATCAATAAATATCTGTATTGATCATGGTCACATTTCAAATGCGTGAATCAATTGAAAAAAATGTTTCGATAAAATGATGTGTTGTAACAATATTGCACAAAAATGTTTTTTCAACTTTTTGGAGAAATAAATTCCTGAATACTGTTAGGTTCTGGCGCTTTTTTTCATTGTCCCCATCCCCCTTTTATTTTTCGAACAGGTCAACTCAAGAAATTGAAATTTGGATTAGTGAAATTAATGCATGAATACTTTATTCAACGAAAGTAATTTTTTTGTAGTGGAAAATCAGTTTTCTATCGACCTTCTTTTGGGTATTTTGTTACCTTCCACAATCTGAAAAATATAAAAAGTATAATGGAGAACTTTTTAGTTCACCACGATAAGTTACTGCGTAAAAATTAAAGTATTTTTCACAAAGAAAATCTTCTATTTATCAGTAACTTGCAATAGCAAATAAAGAGTCAATTGAAAATCAAACGAATATACAAACTCAACTCAACTCAACTCAACATCCACCTACACCTTTCACAACTAACGTTATATCTTACATTCTAAGACTATCTGAAAAAATAAGACGAATTGGAAATATATATGATGTTAGAACTACTTTCAAAACAAGAAATACACTGAGATCTATACTCACACATACAAAACCCAACAACACTGAAGAAAAAACCAAAAATTGTATTTATAAAATACATTGTTCTTGTGGTAAAAGTTACATTGGTGAAACCATAATGATTGCCTGAATACATTGGTATTTACTTACATAATATGAGGTGATCAGCTTGAGGTTAGTTCTAAGATGCTCGGAATAGTTGCCTTGAATTTTTTGACATATGAACAGCCACGATGAACATTTTTGAACACAGTAACGCCAATATCTCTACAAATATTTATTACTATCTGTCGTATATGCAATATTGAAGCAGTTTCGTGAACCTTTTGTTTCAAATAGCCCCATAAAAAAGTCCAAAGGCTGTGAAAAGTGATACCCAAATAGTTTCTTACTTGTCTGGAGTATATGCATCTGTAGAGTGTAAGCCCACAGTATTTAGGCCACATGTGACCCATTGTACATCCTCCCGAGGAGTTGTCCTCCTAGGTCATCGTCCATCCTGTCGTTTCCAGGAAGATGGACAGGTCGCTGGGAGACATCTCCTTTATATCGGCAGGTGTAGGCCAAGACTCGCCGAACACACACTCTCTTATTGACGATAACTGCGGGCACTCGCATAGGACATGCCTAACAGTCTCAAATTTCTGTTCAGACAGCCTGCATAGAAATCCTACTGTTAAGGGTAGATTTTCCTGGTCATCGCCAGATATTTCTTCGGCGCCAGCTTCCCAGGGTCGCCCAAAGTGATCCTGGCAAAAATACACCCTTTGATTCCAGCCTATCCCTTTAAAGATTGAGCATGGGTGTAACATTTGTCTAGTTCCGGAATTGTCGAAGTCATCAGGCTGTGGGTGACACTGGGTCCTAGAATTCTTAGTCCAGCCGCTTCCTTGGCTAAAGAGTTGGCAATGCGATTACCTTTACTCCTGTCGTGCCCTTTAACTCACCTCAGGATAATGTTATTATCTACCGAGGTTTTGGCAAAATCTTGGTGACACTTTATTACTAGTCCTGAGGTTATACGTTGTCTGTTCGAAGTTAATAGGGCTTGTCTGCTATCAATGCATATTGCTATGTTTTTGCCAGAAATTCCTTTTCAGGTTATTTCTTTTGTGGCGATTGAGATACTTGCCAGTTCTGTTTGGACCACGATAGCATTTTTCCCATTCATCACTCAATCCTTAGGCTTAGCTGAGTTGTCTTT
>NW_019290478.1:22584-105390 GCF_000500325.1 Leptinotarsa decemlineata
CTTAATCCCATCATTTTCAATGACCAAATCATACCCTTAAAAAAACAGGTTAAATACCTTGGTGTCCATCTCACACACAATCTTAATTGGGAACCTTACATTGAAACAGTTAAAATGAAAAGTATAAAAGGCATAAATATTATGAGATCATTCAGCAGAGTCTGGTGGGGAGCAGATCCGGCTACTATTCATATGGCATATAACGGCCTTGTTAAATCACATCTAGGCTATGGACCAATTTTTATCAAACCTTCATCTATCCAGTCCCTAAACAAGCTTGATGCTTGGCTACAAAATTTTTATTAAAAATTATAACAATTCAAGGACATCCACTTATAAACTGCCTAGAAAAATTTAAAAAAATTTGCATGACTAATGCTGGTTACTGGTACCACAAAGAAACTCCTTACCTGGTAGATGCCTTTAATATGATCATTCCTTACAAGGACGAGATTTACTACTCAAACAAACTACCATGTTTTGAATTTGGATATGATCTCCAGTTATGGGAAGTCCCGTCCATAAATTTAAACATTAATAAAGATTCATTATTTAATAATACTTTATTTAAAGAGGCTACCCAGAAGTTTTCAGACTCTTATTCCTTTGTATTTACAGATGCTTCAAAATGCGATGTGGGAAAAAATAATGAAAAAACAGGGATTGGGGTGTACATTCCAGAAATTAATTTTTCATTTTCATCCCGAATACCTAACTTGTTAAATATTTGCAATGCCGAAATCGCTGCAATTAATTNAACACCTGCTGCGCTAGGAACGTAAAACCTCGATACCATCTCCATCTCTCTATGCCTCGATTACGTCACACGCGTCTCTCGCTCTCATGAAATATTAATTCTTTCCCAAATCTAAGTATATTTTCCTATCTTCAACATGATATTGATGATTACAAACAACTTCCCTAACATTTTACGGAAATCAAAAAAAATGCGGTCAAGTATATAAAATGAGTCAATTTCGGTCCCGACAAAACTTTCGCTGTGAATATCCATCATTCACAGTAACTTTCAATACCTTACGTTGGTGTAGAGGCTAAGGACATTATCTACCACGCGGACGTCCTGGGTTCGATTCTCATAATTATAAACTTTTTTTTAATAGAATCACGTGAGTGGAACGAGACAAGGGGGCCGAGGGGTGAGACGGAGTCTCAAGAGGGCCTGAGCGGTGATGTGGAGTACTGAGGGGGTCGAGGGCAAGGGGGCCCACGCTCTTTGAATATCTCCGATACTCATTCCATCCTGCGTCGATGACGTCACATGTTTCTCTCTTCCACTCACTGAAGTTTCTCTCTGAAATACTTACCAGCGACGCACGACTTCGAAGTGAGCTCGTATCGGTGTTGTTCATCTACTGGCATGAGTTTTGAGAGCTTCACATAACTCTAAATGAGAACAAAAATGTCATTTCGACTATAGAAATACCTCGACGTAAACACAAATGACCTTGCAGAAAATGATACAGTCCAGAGCATTCAATGAACCGTATTATTATACAACTGTATAGTTTCTCAACATGTGAAAGAGGCAATTCTCAATAATTCTGGTTTCATTGTCAACTCTACAGATATTTGATAATTCGCCATGATAAATTGAAATATTATTATAATGAATTGAATTTTAATATAAATTTCTATTATTGATATTGACTCAACAATTTGAAAATGGAATCGCTATTTGAAAAACCATAAACCTATGGAAGTGTATGAACAAATTATGAAGTATTTGCTTCAGTTCATCAAAGCTTGGTCGAAGTGAATTCAGTATTCTTGCAATAAAAATTTAGTGACTGGTAATTAATAATCACTTCGAATAGATTCGGTTCCCTGTAGCGAAAGATGTTGAAAAACCTCCGGTTGAACCTCACTCTGCTGGGTAAGGTTCAACCGTTGGAGGTAAAAACACCCCTAGATGACGCTTCTTCCTAAGGAGTGTGTATCCGTCGGAAAAGATGTAGAAATTTGAACCCACTCAGCATCAGTAGAGGAACCTTGCAGACACCAATTGCCTAACTGGTCATGATTAACAGAGTGGATGGGCCTGAAGTGAATAATAATGATGATAATAAACTTTTTTATTATTTTCAAATAAATATATGCAAGAAAAATCAAAAATACTGATAACTATCATAGGTATTATTGAAAATAAAGGTCGAAGATTATTTTTGTTCAGAGTTAGACACCATCAAAAATATTCTTTCACTAGCCCCAATAACTCCAAATGGTCTCTGTAATATTGGATCGGAAACAATAGGCTCCTAGTTTTCCAACTCTTGATATAATTAACAAAAATATAGAAGGGTAAGTAGTGCAATTAAGTATTGCCTACTCAAAAATTGTTACATGGTTGCAAGAGAAGCTCTAGTAGTTCTATGTAAAACAGGGATATTAAATGTAACAGAAGAGCGCATTCTTCTTGGAGGCACATTAAACGGCAGTAAACAAAGTAACGTTGGTGAATTAGTTTCATTAATGATAATTTTAAACAAAAACAACAAAATGTTAAGCACTCTTCGATCTTCCAAAGATAGAATTTTGAATTCATGTCTAAGATGGGTAGTTCTAACTATATTATATTCGGGATATATATGATGCTTTCCATAATATAGGTATCTTAAAAATTTGTTTTGAATTTTTTTAAGCAAGAATAATGTAGTCTGGTATTCTCCATGCCAGAGTATTGCACCAAATTCTAATTTGGGTCTTATGGAACTATAATACAAAATTTTAAGGGAATGTACATTGGTAAAATTAAATGATTGTTTAATTAAATCACCTAGCAATCAGTTTGCAGACTATATTTTTAATATGTGTAGAAAAGGACAGTAGATGGTTATAAGTAATTCCCACATCCTTTACCTCAGAACACCGATTTAGGGTGTTCAAGATGGCGACTGGGCGCCATTTGGAAAACAAGTTTAATGGATGGGGAGGTCTTGTGTCACATCGTTTTGAAGCTCTTGATAAATATTTCACAATCCTAGAATATAAAGTCAATATTTTTACTTACTACAAAATGGCGGAACATTTAATAATTTCCTGAAGACAAACACATTAATATCGAAATTTCTAGAAATATTCATTTTTATCTGCCATATGGCAATTCCAACAACCCGATGAGGTTTGTAAAGTTAGTTTTTGTTAATAAAAACGTCAAAAATGTCAGTACGACAATGAACATCATTGTTCAGTTAGAATATTCTCATTTAGTTTTCGGTTTTACTAGTAGAAAGGTACCACGTCTACAATCTCTAAAATGGTCAATTCTCGTCTATTGGAAAAAAAATGAAGCGATTTTTATTCACGGTGCGACGCGAAACTTTCACGAGACCGAAAGTATCTTCAATGAACATTTTTCGAATCATCCTATCTGTAGAAAATATTTGGGGGAACTTGTATCCTAATTCACAACTACCGGTAGTGTATCTACATAACAAAATGCCCCCATGTCATCAGTCCATTCCGCGAGAACAGCAGGTGCAAATAATTGGCGAGATGGTAGTAAATCCTGAACAGTCTACTTATTCCATCGCGAATGTTTGTATATGTCAATGTATTCAGGTAATAATTAAAAGTTCAGGAATTTTGTAGTAGTTGAAGATATTGACATTATATTCTAGGGTTGTAGAGCATTTGTCAGGAGCTTCGAAAAGATGTGTCACAAGACCACCCTTTCCAATTTTTTTTTCTTGATGGTGTTCAGTCGCCATCTTGAAAGTTTTATCTGTCAGTTTTACTTCAAAATGAAGTATTTATGTATCAATTTCATTATCCCAAATTTCAAATTTTTGAGTTGACGCGTTCAAAAAAAATAAAGGGGCGGATATTAAAGAAATGCACTGTATAAAGATATGTAGATCATGCAAAGAAATAACTTTCAGACACAAACTGGAAGAAAAGCCTTCTCGAAACAGCTACTTTCATGAAAACATTGAATTACACGAAAGAAAAATAATTTCGAAACAACCAACTACATTTATATGAACATTGAATTATACAAAAACACTTTTTCCTATTCGGTTTCTACTCCAAACATTCGTAATGGAATTAAATCATCAGATATCATTCTCAGGATTGATACACAATATTGTAAATGGAATAGATAAAATTTCACTTACCTACACTGTCATCCTCACTGGTGGATATCCAAAATTTCAACATTGACACCAAGTTTTCAGCTCGAATTATCATTCTCTTTTTTAGAAATGATATATATCTGTCGGTAACAAAAAAAAATACAAACTTGAAATAAAAATGTGTTTCCGATTTTTTTATCATTTCTAGAAAGAAATATTTTGGGTTGAACAAATCAACGACGTTCTATTTGTTAGGTTATGGCAGTAGTCATGATGCACTCCGTAGTCGTGAAATGAATTATTAAATAATCAAACTTTGTTTGTCCATAAAAATGTACTGCAGATTCAGTGTTTTCGTCAAAATATTTCACAAAGCGACGGTTTCAAGTGATCACATTATTGTTAAAATATTAGCTTTGCTAAAATGAAATCTCGGCAATCATCTCCTGGAAATGTCTACGTATCCCAATAAAAAAATTCTAAGTGTGTGGGAAATATTATTTTTGTTAGATTCATCACACAGCAAAGATTCCTATATTATTGAGAATTAGTGAGGAGTGTCCCCGTCAGCATAAAAAAGAAATATGCCATAATGAATATTTGTTTGCATTTCCTACCTCTCAGATTATCGTTTCCAGTGCCTTCTATAGAGTCTTTTCTAATATATAAGTTAACGTGGATGAAATCTGGGAAAAATATTAAAGTAAATTACGAACTTGTATATGTTACGTATATGAAGATACATGTTTTCGATATGAACAAAGTTATTATTCAAGGTCGAAGATAATAAGTGAAAGGCGATGTCAAGATAATGAAGATATGTGGTGATACTCTACGAGATAAATTACTTTCATTAATTGAATATCTGGTTATCAAGGTTTGGTGTTTGGAAATGATAACGTGTTCAAAGTGCCTTTTTAAAATATAATAATCTTTTCATACTTCAAATTGGTTGCATTTCCAACGAAAAATTTTTTTTACGATATGGTAAATACAAGTGCAAACAAGCACTTTTCCCAATCGCCAGAAATACATTACTCTTTTCGAAACGCGGTTTACCAAACAAGTTGGCGTCTTCTAGTCTTGGTCACAAGATCCTTTTTTTGGACCTGACAAGGGTACTGACAATTATGATCCAAGGCTCGTTCGATTCGGAATAACAAAATTATATTAAAACAATACTCATTCATCTGTTCTTTGATTCAAAATGAAATGTTTTCAGTTTCTAAAATATGACGTGGCTTTGGATTCCGTAGAATCATTTTTGTGCGTGAATACTCAAGCCCAGTCAGACCCTCCAGAAGTGGGTTGATGTTTTATCATTACAGTTCTATACATGCCGCTCATATTATTTCGAAAATACGTGTTCAGATTCACACTCGTATCAGCCTTGAGCATGTGAATTAGTCCAAGAATTTTTTTTCCATTTTTGCTATCATCAATCTTGCAAATCAAACCAAAATTATACGTATACATAGCTATTCAATTAATTTTTTCTCAGTTCGGTTCAAAACAATTATTATCATATCTCAGTATTAAACAAAATTTATATCTATTACGTTCCTGACGAAGGAGGAAAGTTGGTAATAAACTTGTGATATGAAGTAGGGTTCATCTGTCCATTTGGTCTTGAAAATGAACCTATATAACATCTCTAGACATGAAAAAAATATACAGGGGAGATATGCTTGAGATGGCATACTTTTTTCCATACTAGTAGCACCTTGAAGTTATAGAATTGGTAAGGAGTGAAATGCACACTTAATACACTTATTTATTGGAACATAACTTTATTACTCCGAAAAACTTTGTAGCGTAACTTCCCTACCGCTCGTGATTTCATAAAGTAATATGTTTTCGTTTTTAGTTTGTCCTCGTTTGTCATTTATACTCACTGTATCATGTTTGTTTACATCTTTTCGTTATCGACGTTAACCTATTTTTCATTTCATTCCGGTGTAAATGCTAGGGATTAGGGATCTGTATTGACAGAATTATCAACATAGTTTGGCTTGGCCTATTCGCGTGGAGATGGCGCTGTCAATAGCTTTCTCGGTATAATTAGAACTCGTTTTTCTTACACATTTCTTTATTTGAAAAAGTATTGTGGTAAAAAGTTCAGGAACGTTGGATCCATCTGCAAGTGGACTCGTTCTAGTTGATTTCGCGTATTGGAACTGCAAATAAGTTTTTCTGGAACCTTAGCGGTATTTGGAAAGGGAATTAATTTGAACTTTTCTGCCTGGTCTAGGTATGTAATATATCGAGCTAAACTTTAGGCATATTATTTATATTCTTGATTTTATTTTATAGAAACTTAGTCGTATTTTCAACGCAATCTGGCATACAACCGATCAACTGGGAATAAAACCTTTTTAACCCGAATTATTCTGCTTGGTGTACGAACTTATTTTTTCCCACCCCACTTCAACTTCAAACTTTTTTATACACATTTAAAAAAAAACTCTCCATATACCATCTCATCAACACAATTGTTGGTCAGATGACATAGTGTAAAATTGCCTACTAAAGTTGACATATATCGCAAACAAATATTTTTGTTGTTTTAGATACGCCGGCGCATTCGGTCTCGGTCCAATGCAAACAAGTCTGACATCGTACCCATGTTTCTCCCGCACGGGAACGGGAATATAATTCATTACAAAATATACATGCATCATCATCCTCGTTGTGACTTTTAATTTCCGAATCGGTACTATCCGGTCAATATCTGAGGTGGTATTGATAACTCCATATTTTCCTTTTCTTCTATGAACAGGTCTTCTTTGTAACACTGACGCTTAAGGTAATGGTGATATTTCTGCCACAGAAATACTTCCAACTTCTCTATTTTTATCAAAATCACCCTTATTATTCATTACACCTGATGGTCCTGGAGCAATAGAAACATCTTCTTCCGTCCGTTCTCGCTGGATACTAAAAAAGAAGAGTTCCTCCCTGATTATGATCTCAGTTTGGGACCACTTGATGTTGTGTTGATGGGTCCAAACATGGTCTGCTATTCCTGATTTGCTGGTTTCCCCTCGCTGTGTGTGTTTCTTGTGCTCGGCAACGCGAACATTCAATGGCCTCCTAGTTTCATCAATATAGGATTTTCCGCACTCACAGGGTATCCGGTAAATGCAATTCTTGGAATCGCAGTCCGCGTTTGATAGCTTAGTTTTCGTGAGGCTGCTACGGATAGTTTTACCGGATCTGAAGCAGGTTCTGATGTTGTACTTGGAACCAATTCTTCTCGTCCTCTCCGATAATCCTCTTATGTAGGGAATAGCAAGCACAGGTTGTGACGGCTTCTGTTCCTTGCGAGTCTCCTGCTGTCTTTTAGCCAAAGTCTTTTCTACCATCGCCTTGGAGTAGCCATTCCGTCTGTTCCTTCTTGAGACCTTCCTTCATATTACAGAGGCCGAAAGCACGGTCCAATAGAGTCTTGATGATTCCTCTTTTAGTCGATTGATGATGGTTGGATTCGTGGTTCAGATACTGTCCCGTGTTTTCGGTATACATATGTTTCCCAGCTAGTGTCGGTCCTCTTCACCAAAACGTCTTAGATTGGCAATTCGTTGTGGATTTCTCTCTCCATTGTGAAAGTGATGGAAGGTCTCACGCTATTTATGTGTTTCAGGAAGGCGTCTAGTTCAGTATTCCCATGGTTCCATAATATGAAGGTGTCATCAACATATCTCAACCAGACTCGAGGTTTCTTAATGACCAGCGTTTCAAACCACTCCATATATATGTTGGCTATGACTGGTGGAAGTGGCGATCCCATTGGCAGTCCCTCATCTTGTGTTCCTCCAGTTGGAAATAACAGTTTCGTACACAGCATCCTTTTGTAGGTAGATTCGTTATCTCTTTCAGGTTCCAGTTTCCGGATGGCTTTCTCTGTATGATTTGGAATGCTTCTTCGATCGGAACGTTGGTGTACAGGCTTTCCACGTCAAAACATCAGCAATGAATAACGTAGAGCTCTGAACGGCCTATGTAGAGACAACACCATCAAGAACCTACCTGCAGATGAAGGTAACGCTACTGTGGTGATAAATACTGTTCTCTACGAACAGAAGATCGAAGAAGTTCTTCAGAAGGGACGATACATAAAGATCGTACGGGGACCCTACTGCATCAATTGAAAAGAAGTTGTACCAGATTTTGAAAAAACACCAAGTCTTTTTTTCGGACAAAGAAAGATCTTTGCTAATACCGCACCACAGTAAGCTCCCTCACTTGTATGGACCACCCAAAATCCACAAGAAGGACGTTTTGCTCAGACCAATCATCAGCTCCAGAGATTCGGCTACTCAAAACTTGTCTAAATTTTTACTTCCCATAATACAACCATTACAAGGAAAAACATCGTCTTTTGTGAAGAATTCAAGGTATTTTGTCGAACTACTAGGGTCAATTGAAGTCACACAGGAAGATCAACTGATTTGTTTCGACGTGGGAAGCCTTTACACCAACGTTCGGTAGAAGAAGCACTCCAAATCATACAGAGAGAGCTATCCGAAGACGGGAACCTGTAAGAGAGAACGAATTTACCTATTGAAGTAGTTATGGAATTACTAGGATGCTGTATACGAAACTGTTATTTCCAACTGAAGGACAAATTCTTTACACAAGATGAGGGACTGCCAATGGGATCGCGACTTTCACCAGTCATAGCCAACATATATATGGAGAGGTTTGAAACTCTGGCCATTGAAGAAGTCCACAAAAAATCTCGAGTCTGGTTGAGATATGTTGATGACACCTTCATAATATGGAACCATGAAAATACTGAACTAGACGCCTTCCTGAAACACATCAACAGCGTAAGACCTTCCATCATTTTCACAATGGAGAAGGAAATCCATAACGAATTGCCATTCTTAGCCGTTTTGGTGAAGAGGACTGACACTAAGTGGGAAACATCTGTATACCGAAAACCCACTAACACGGGACAGTATGTGAAACACGAATCAATCGACTAAAAGAGGAATCATCAAGACTCTGCTTCCCGTGCTTTCGGCCTCTGTAATACGAAGGAAGGTCTCGATTTCAAGAATTGCATTTACCGGATACCCTGTGAGTGCGGAAAATCTTTCATTGGTGAAACTAAGAGGCCATTGAATGTTCATTCATTGCATTGCCGAGAACAAGAAACACACACAGCGAGGGGAAACTAACAAATCGAGAATATCAGACCATGTTTGGACCCATCAACACAATATCGAGTGGTCCCAAACTGAGATCATACACAGAGAGGAACATTGGTTTAGAGAAAATTCAAGGAAGACGCATACATGTTGTCCAACAACGTATTCAGCCAAGCTAGCGTAGAGATACGTAACATATGAAAACCCATCATCAAGCGAAAAATGGCCAACTCCCGCCAAACGGTCATCTCCCACTGAACCAGTGAAGTGGAAAAATGGAAAGCGGGGATAAGTGAAAGTACTCTAACGACCCATAAATAGTCATCTCCCAGAGGAATCAGTCCAGTCATCACCCGAAGATGATTGTAGATACTAACAATCGAAACGTCGTGAACTAACTTGGCTTGGAATTTCTTAACTTTTTATTTTCAATTTTTATTTCTTTATTTTATTGTTATTTTCAGTTATTGATTTTCAATTCTTCTTTTTTAGTTGTTTCAGGGATTTCAAATCATTTCATATATTAGACAATGGAAGTCCGAACTAGTGAAATTCATCATGAAACATTGTCAATCACTTTCAAACAAAAAACCATTTGTTGCGTTATTAACAGTTGGTTTCGCAAATTTTGTGAAGTCTTCAATTTATTTTAAAAATACATGGCTATTCATTCAGTCTTTCTCTTGAGTCAGCCCAATCGCTACTAGTGGCGCATGATCCAAAAACTCGTTATTCATATTTTTACGGGGGTAAATTAAAGAGGGCGGCACAAATGACCCAGTGACATTCATACAGCATACTACTGTTTTATGTTGCCCCCTATCGGCACTACTCAGAATACCCACTTGTTTTCGCCCTTTAGACGCGAAGATTTTATTCTTTTAGACGGAACAGAACTTCTGCTATCTGAAATGCTAGTTTTTCGACATCAAAAGTTGACATCCCAAAATAGCTAGTTTCCAAAAATTTTAATGTGCTCTAAACTAGCTCAATTTCTAATTCTTTGGAGAAAGTAATTTTGTGGCTTCCCAGATAACCTCCGCTGGCACCTTTTGAGTTAGCAGCTCGACGTCTCAAAGTAGAAAAAGGAGCATTGTATGTTTTTGATGCCATTAGCTATCCCATTCTTTTTTGTTTAACAGCATCAATGTCTTGCTGCATATTTTGCTTGGACCAGTTTTGTCTGGATGATTTTGTCTCGTACCGACCCATCACTGTAATAATCAATAACTATGTTTGGAAAGAAGCCATATATTTGTATGAGATGACATACATACTTGTATGAAAATGCATACCAGCTATCTCGTCCACATGAATAGTATGCCATCTCAGACACAAATACAGGAAGATCCTTTTTCTAACTTATATTTTAGTAGCTTTGTTTTAACGATACCATAATATAGGATATACTAATTAATCCACAAAAAAAAATAATTACGTAATGGAACTTTAATTTCAAATAACTATCAATAAGGAGGCAACTTCTTATCAGTTCATAAAAACTTTCATGAGGCAAAAATCTACTGACTAGCCTACTGCCGCCAAAAGGAATTTGACGCATGACTTTTGCACACTGTTGCCAAATGCTCAAGCATTGATGATAGTTTTTGGTTAGAACAGCGCCAAATTCAAAAAGGTTTAGATGAAACACGTGTTATCTCGTCTCAGCCAGTATGCCATCTCAGGCATATCTTCCCTAACAAATAAAAATACTAATAAAATTTATTTTGATATTTACTAAAGCTATAACGTTACATCAACCGAACCAATCGTTTATCAAGTACCGAACCACTACGAATTACTATATTTAATATGTGAAACTTATCATTTTATTGGATTCACAGTTTATTCCAAAATGTAGAGGTTACAAGAGAATGATATCCGACATCAAATATTCGTAATTGAAGTATTGGTACTGAAAGGATATATCTAATGATTTCGACTTCAGCTATGGCTAACAGGTACGCACATGAGTAGATATTATATCGATTACCTAGAGTTTTACTGAAAACAAGTCTTTGTAATATCGCAGGTGTATGATAGATAACATTGTATACATTGCAGATTATCTTGAAGTTATCATTTTTTAAGAACACATGTGATAAATTGAAGGATATTTTAAGCTGTTGAATTTCGTTGATATATGATTTTATCTACAAGAGTATTTATGGATCACGTTTAAAAAGTATCAACTGATGTTTTGTTTATTACTTATCCATCAAGATATCATTTTCATGAAAGACATATGTGTGTTATATCTCACTATGGAAATATGAGTTTTGAAAAAAATATATTCATTTTGAAAAGAGTGGAACAGTATTGAGTTATACAATAACAAAATTATAACTTGAAAGTAACAAAGTCTGAATGTAACTGATTATAAATGTAATTATAACTAACTCATTTCGCAACACAGGGTGGAATTTATAGAAAAATAGATGATGGCATAGTTTGAAAATGAAGAAAGAAAATAAGGAGTCTTTGTGTCGTCGTTTTGAGAACTGCTTATTGCCGGATGTCGATTCAGCATAAATCAACATTGAAATTGATCCATGTCATCTTGAGTATGAATAGAGAAGGTCAGTAAATAACGTATATCAACTCCCTTCAAATTAAGAAAGTTGGTGCAATGCGGCGACTTTTTAAGACTGGGAATGCAATGAAAAATCACGGAATGTATCACATTGCATTGAGGTCGATTTCTTTTTCCTCTGGAATTTCATCTCTGAAACTGGGTATTAGTGTTGGCTAGACGTTTCAGTGGTCTGATTGTTCTGGATCATGACGACGGAGGGTAGCTTGAGTTTTCAATAGCTAGATTTCTTCTTGCCTTCCTCTGCATTTACAGAAAATGTACAGAATTATTAGTACAACAATGAGTGTGATGAGTGTAAAATAAGTAAACCATCAGATGTGTTCGGTTACATAAAATTGATTCAAGAGGAGAGTAAGAATTCAATTCATGCTTGGCGATATCCAAATCATGACGTTTGAGTCACTTAGTTTCAGCGGCTTCAGCTTCGGGAGGCTTGATTTGTCCGGGATGTCGTTACAGCAATCGTATGGGATCAGAACTGAATGATGTTCGAAACATTTGACAGTTTTGAGAATCTGGAATCCGCTCAAATTTTCATGATTCTGATGAATTCAATAGAATCGGTTTCGAGAGTCACCATGGAATTTTTGTAGATCAATTCCGTTTTCGATTTCTTCTCTTGGAACTTGTACCGGTTCGGAAAGTATTATTGGCCAAAAATATGTTTAAATTTTGTGCACTTTAAGCTTTGGCTAAAGGAAAGAGAACTTTGACAGTTCATTGGAATATTTTTTGAACTCTTTGGCTTCACGAATTGAGTTTTGGTCAGTTGAATACGCGAACATACTGTAGCACAATTTAGTTATATGTATTAACGGTTCACAAACACTCATATCTGTAATTGGTACGAACATCGAAGAATCATCGTCTTTTGCGATATATTGTTGAATAATTGACATAATGTGATGCAATCCTGTTCTGTTATCAAATATTGGAATATGATATGAATGGTATAAGGAATACATTTCAGGTAGGATTTTGAGTATTCTGAGTACGAAAACTAAATTAGATTTGGTTTGAAATACTTCGACAATTATAATTTCAAGATTTTCAGCAACTTTCTCTTATTTTGTTGAAAGGAGAAGATCATTTTCCCTTAAATTTTGGGATATTTCTAACAAGCATTTACCAAGTGTTCCGGTTTTATGATTGACCATACTTTTGAATATAGAAAGCTTTCCATGAGTTTTTCGCAAATTTCTATGAATTTTCATTTTGATTTTATTTGACTAATTCCGTCATTCAATTCTATTATTGATTTTTCAATCATTTATATGTTTGTGTCGAATGTTTATTTTAGCTTTCTTATAGTTGTGTTGAAACTTTGAATAACAGAAGAAGTTACCGATATGTTTGGTTTTCTAATTTATGGATTTGGTGTAAAATTCACCATCAGAAGCATCCGGGTTGCCAGGAATCGATTTGAAAATACTTCCTATACCATCAATGAGACCTTCTTTATATCTTTTTGTATCAAATATGATTTTGAATAATTTCAATTGAATCGATTTTGCTATTTGAGTGAGGAAAATGATATGAGTCTACTTCAGATCGGAATTCACTCATACTATGACCGCTGATTCGAGTTGTATCGATTAATGAATGGGGTATTTTAAAGTTGTTTTCAAAAGCTTCTCGAAATTGAGAAATAGTTTTGTTACTTATAACGTCATTTGTCATTTGTAAGGACAATGTTGCCAGTTTCGTGATAATACACACCTATGATGTTATTGATTGGTTGGATATTGTAATTGGTTACTGACGGGGTGACTACTGATCTGACTACCAGAAGAAATCTGAAAATAAATTAATTTTGAGTTTATAATTTCATACGATCAAATTTTACTGTTTTTCTTTGGTATGGTTGTGAATTTAGGAGTATTACAGAATTTTGGAAAAAAAGTTATATGACGAACGGTCTGTTAAATTTTTTGTGACATGGTCTGAAATCTTTCCACTGATCCATTGGATTGAGGATCGTTTACGCTAGAGTATCTAAATTTTATATTGAATAGATTACATAGGTCTTCAAGTACGGCATTATCGAATTTTCTTCCATAGTCGCAATGAATTCGTAATGGATACCATAATGTTGGAAGTATAGGAAAGAGTGTCTGATATTTTTTTTGCCGTTTTATCTGGGATTGGAGAAACTTGCGTGAATTTTGTAAGTTCGTCACGAATACTAAGGGCACGATTTTTGGTAAGGATTTCAGGGTTATCTTCGTCAGCGTTTTCATTCATTTTTCTGGGTTGGTTTATGATTTTAAAGTCATATATCTCGATTTTAAGATGCCATCTAGTAATTTAAATTTCTGCCCGAAGAGGTTGATACTGGATTTTGTTGAACAGAGGATTCGTGAAGCGTATGCAACAGGTAAATCTTTTTCAATGGGGCCTTGAGATAGCATAGCTCCAATAGCATATGCATTTGCATATGTGGTTGATAGAAAAGTGTCTTCGAAATTTGGGTATTGGGTCGAAACAAAAGTTTGTTTCAATTTTTCAAATGAGTTTTTACAATCATCTCCAAAACTGAAAGGGGTGTCATTTTGAAGTAATTTTGTAGGGGGTTTTGATATTTCTGCGAAATTTGGGATGAATCTTCTGTAATATCCTGCCAAGCCGAGACATGCTTTTATTTCTTTCTCATTCTTAGGTTCTGGGAAGTTTATGATTCAATCAACTTCGGTGGGGTTTGGCTTCACTCCATTTTGTGATTAAATGGCCAAGATATGCTATTTCTTTTCTGTGGAATTCACACCTATCTTGTTGGATTTTGAGATTGGCTTGACGGAGTCTTTGAAATACTTCTCATAGTCTGAATATGTAATCATGAATGGTAGGGCAGTAAATTATGATGTCCATGTAAGCGATACATCGCTGATTCTGGAATGTTATCCATCACCCTTTGAAACGTCGATGAGGTATTCTTGAGGCCGAAGCTCATTCTGAGAAATTCATAATGATTGTTCTCCACCATGAAAGGCGTTTTTGGGATGTCTTTGTCATCGATTTCTATTTGAAGGAAACCAAAGCAAGATCAAGGGTAGTGAAGTATTGGCATTTGCCAAGTTGATCAAGAAGGTTTTATATGATTTGATGATTTTTGTCATTTACAGTCAGTTCATTCAACTTTCGGTAGTCGCCATTTATGTTTTCCAGATGCATCTATTTTTTTGGAATAACCACACAGGGGATGAAAAAGGAGAAATGGGAGAGCGTATGATTCCGTCTTCTAACATTTTATTCATTTGTCTTCTGACTTCTTCCTTATGAATTGAAAGAAGGTGGTATGATTTTGTAAAGACCGGTTTTGCATCTTTTGTGTCTATCGAGTGAATGATTTCGTTTATAAACGTCAATCGATCACAATCTAGATAGAAAATGTCCGACAATTCTAAACATGTATTTGTTTTCGATTTGATTCAGTTCCGTTTCTGTTTCATAAAAGTGGTTTGCAGGGAAATTTTGAATGAGTTCGATGTTTATGTCTGAAAAATTCATTGTATTGGGTATGACGTTCGGATTTATGATTGAAGTCAAAAACTCGTCTTGCTCATCTACTCTTATTAGGTAATTTGGTAAACGAAAGTTTTCTTTGTTTTGAGCTACCAGTATAACATCAGTGTGTTGAAGATTACAATTTAATTTGAAAATCCTTTCAATTCGAGGCTCTGTTAATTTTTCAATTATTGGTAATTATCGAATTTAATTTCGGTGGCGTAATTTCCAAGGTCGCATTCGAGAATGTCGTTAATTTATGAAGTAGAGGTTTCTGGGTTCAGTGTGACTTGGTATTTTGTTTTTGGATATTGGGGTGATTGAAAAATTACTGAAATGTTTTCATCATCTGATACTTAGAGGAGAGGTATAGTTTTGAAATCAGTTATTAGTTTTCTGTATTTTTATATCAACGATACCATTATAATATTCTATAAAGTCAGCTTCGAGCAGTCCGTCGGAATCTATGTCAATTCTCCAATTGCAAAATGATAACTTGAAAGTAATAGAATCTGAATATAATTGATTATATTTGTGATTATAACTAACTAATTTTGCTACGCAGAACGGTATTGAGAGAAAAATAGGTAATTATTACTGAGAACATATCCCTTATTAGTGTTATGACACCTAAGTTATGCAAAATTTTCTGAAATTCAAATGTAAAAATGACTCTCAGAACCATATTAACCATCAATAAATTGTTTTCAAAACTTAAGGATGAAACTCCTATGAGTGTCCAATCCCAATTAATATATATCATATCATGTATAATCTGTAGTAATGAATATTTTGGTCAAACGTCAAGATTACTCAAAGAATCAGTTCTCATAAAAGTAATAGTAGATTACATGCTGAGAGATGTGATCATGTTTTGAAGAAGGTCTAAGGAAAACCTCCTCTTGAATATTTTTTGGTCAATATAATTTGTTTAACTCACTGTGAATGAAACAAATAGCACTTGTTCATCAAAACGTTGTGAGTGTGTACGTTTATGGCAAAAAATGTAAATATTTATCTTGGTGCTGCCACATTACACCTAGTGACATTAGTTTTGCCAGTTCCCGAAATATAAATAGTCTTCCATCATACATTTTGGAACATTTCTAGATTCATCAAATGATGATTTAAATTGTCAGTTTTTCCTTTCTATTACTTCCTTTCACCATTTAGTATTATAGTTCAGTGATAGGTTCAATTGTGATGCTGGATTTTATCATTACTGACATTACTCAATGATAGTTACGATTATGTCAAAAGTGAAGTTGAGGACTACCTTTGATGCCGTAAAAGATGTTATACTAATCTTTGAGATATGAAAGATATTTTTTTGAAATATATTCCTTGTTTTCGATTATATTTTTTCATGGTATATAATAAAGATTTTACTATAGGAAAGGGGGGCATAATGGGGACGCGAGGCACGACGGGGCCACCCACACATACAAGTAACTACGCACATTCAGCTGTGTTTTGCTTTCGCCAATAAGAGGGTATTTCGCATCTGCCTTCAGTATGGCAGTGACCGTGCACTTGTTTTTTTTGACGACCAATGGGCTTGTTAGGGGTATATTATACTTATCAAGCCTAATCGATCCCAAAATCTCTTTATATTTGCAGAAAAAAGAATAATTCGAAAAGCAAGAATTTAAATTGGCCGCGTGTCTGTTGACCAATAAAATTGATCGTGTCTAGAGCGGAGTTGCCAACTGTATTGGTTTTCAATATCCAATCACAGATCTGATGATCCAATTTGACAAACGCCTTTTTTGTTATTATCGTTGTTAACTCGGTGTTAATACAACTGTTACAATTATCTAATCAACTAAACGATTTTTTGAAAAGGTAGGTCTCGGCGGGTGCTTATTTTGCTGTATATTCCGTGTCATTAGTTTACATTCCGAAAAATATTTTTTCAGGTTATTTTTGGATTGATATGTTCTGGAGTAATTCTACATTTCACTGTACATATTTTTGCTTCTCTTTTCAGACACCATACTGCTCCTTGGCCGAGATAAAAAAAAATAAATGAAAACTTTCCATCCTTCGATAAAAGACAAAGTCTGAAATGAATGTCATATGAATAAAAGGGACCTACTAAATATACCTCCTACCGTTTCAATTTTTCATTCTTCATTTCGGTACCAAAGTATTGCAAATTTTTCAAGTAAAATTCATCGATCATTTCAAAATCGAATCTCAGAAAGTTGTCGGGAGTCAGCTTCAACAAATCTAGGTTCAACATTCATTTCGAAATTATTTTAACAAAAAAACGAAGTTTGTGGAAACCATTGACATTAGAAAGAGTACATGGTCGCATGCACTACAGAGGGCGCTAGCTGACTGGATGACAATTTGGCTTCAATATGGATCCATTTTGCTTGTTTTTGCAACATTGAGTTTCAACTTATTCTTAGCTGACAGCTCGCGTAGGAACAATTCGTTTTTTCATAGAGTTTAGTTTGTGTATGTTCTGAAAGTGTTTTAGAGATATATTTGAATATTAATATGGTGCATTCTTGTGCTGATTTCAATTGTGCGGAAAGGCAAAAGAAAACAGAAAGCGCATTGGTTTATAAGTGAGTTATTTCATATAATGAGTTTAGGTTCCCAAAGGATAAAATGATGAGGAAAAAATGGGTGAAAGTATTGAAAAGAAAGAACTACAGTCCTTCTACTTTTCCAAGACTTTATAGAAATCATTTAAAATGTGTCTATAAATGAAAGGGGAACAAAAATATTGACACAGATTTTTATTTCAACTCGAAGTATTCTCCACAGAAATTATTATCTGGAGTTGATCCTGTTACTGAAAGTATGAAACAAAATTAATTGAATTTTATCATATAATTAATGGTATTATTACCCCAGAAGCTTTTGTTGGATCAGTTCGAGTAAAATCAATTCTGTCTATACTTGACCTCATTCAACCTTCCTCTCAAGTTTTGGATTACCCAAGCGAGCCTATAACGCTTGAATTTAGTAGCTATGTTAGAAAGAGGTACGTATGTAGGAATCGCTTTTTTTATAATAAATTGCAGTCGTACAGATTGAGGATTGTAGAATAAATTGAATATTTGAAATGATTCTTTGATACAGTTTGCTATATTTTTTTATTTTTATAACTGAATATTATTGAATAATGCATAAAATCATGGTTTAGGTAAATATTTTGTGATCCATCGACTTTGTGTACTAATTTTAGAAATAGAACTTATTTCCAAATATGATTTTTCGTGTACATTTTATTCCATGTACAGAATTTTTCATTAATTGAAACGTTAACGGGTTTATATACACTTCCATAATTAAGTTGATAATTATGGCTCCGTAAATTTTACGATTTGGCAATGTTGATTATTTCTATTATTCCTATTGGTCAATTGAACAAGAAGCGGGAATAGTGTCGTGACGTCACCACCCTACCACATTCGATTTTCAATAATTAATTACGGGAAAACTAAGGTACTTAGAGAAATGAAACAAAGTGCACTGTTTTTCAATTCGAAATTTCTATCAAGTGAACTATAAACAAAGAATCATGAAACAAGCCCATTCTTTTTTTTGGAAAATTTCATCTAATTTTGTGCGGTTACCAAGACTCGTCTGAAAAGGTAAGTGTTACTTATCTATATAGTTACTAGTATAGTTTTTTATATGTATTACTGCTAACATCAACTATTCATATATTTTGCGCAAAATCACTCAGACCTTGTATTAGTTGTTTTGTTCGTTATTTAAAATTCTGTTAGACATAAGGGCGTAACGGGGATATGACTATGGAATGGTCTGTTCATTTGATAATATTACAATAATATTATTTATTTTGTTTTAGATTTTTGAAATTTGTCCGAATTTACAAAAAAAGGTCTAGGGGCAGTTGGTTTGTAAAAACAATGAAACACACAATTGATGCAGTTTCGAGCAAATCAGCAGGTTACCGAGAAGCAGCTCAACTGCACGATGTTCCACAGATCATATTGGAGCGTTACGTCGCAAAAATAAGGAAAGGCGAGGTATCTCTTAATTCAGCTCCAGGTAACTTCAAATCCGTATTTTCGAAACAAGAAGAAGAGGAACTTGTTAGGTTTGTGAAAGATATGAATAAACGATTATTTGGATTGACAGCTGTTGTTCTACGATGAGCAGCCTGTCAGCATGCAAAAAAAAATGCTAAGACTCACAATTTAAAACATGTTAAAAATATTGCTGGCATAGATTGGTTGAAAGGCTTTATGAAACGTCACCCGGATTTATCAATTCGAAAATCAGAAGCTACATCGGCAGCCTGACCTATGGGTTTGTATGGGTTTCAACAAAGTGGCCGTGAATAAATTCTATTCTTCGCTTGAGGAAGTTTCTGACAGATATAATTTAATGTCAGATAGAATATATAACTGCGACGAGACTGAAACATCATGCGTCGTTAAAACAAAGAGCAAAATCATTGTTGAAATAGGAAGAAAATAAGTAGACCCCTTTTCTTCTGCAGAACGAGGGCAGACGATTGCTGTTGAGAGGTGTTTCAATGCAGCTGGAACTTATATGCTTCCTGTGCTGATATTTCCTCCACAGAGAATGAAGCAGGAATTATTGGATCGACCTCCTGCAACGCTCGAGGCTGAATGACAACTGGAACCTTCATGAGCTTGTTCCAACGGTTCATCAAATTTTCTGGGGTCACAATAAGTGACCTAGTCTTGTAACTTCTAGATCGAACGTAACGCATACGCAAATTTTAGAGGTTATTGGAAATGCATGTAAGAATGGTGCTGTTATGCTTGGCTCCCCATCTCCCCACCCCAGGCTCCAACCTTTGGATGTTGGCTCCATGAAACCATTGAGTGTGTATTATGATCATGCTTGTTCTAACTGGTTACCGTCGCATCCAGATCGAAATTTTTGCAAAAGCTGTATTAAAGCTGCAATAATGTCCACAGCGATTAATGCATTAAAAAAAGTAGAATATGGCCGTTTAACCGAATTAATTCCATAGATTCAGATTTTTTAGCTGCATCAACAGTAGGCATACCGTTTACAAATGATAAGGTTGGAACAACTTCTTCAACTGCTGAAATTCAGCCACCACTGTCACTTCCCCTTGAAGAAGTACCTCTCAAACCTATTTTAGCTGCAATATCGACACATTTATATCAGAAAACTCCTATCTCAAAGCCTCAACCCGGACCATCTTTACAAGACGAAAACAGTCTTGATTCAACAACTTCCTTCGAGAATGTTTCTCCCAAAAACATTATTCCCATCCCTACAGTCGAACAGAAAATGAAACGTGAAAAAATAATCGCAGAAGAGGAAAACGGTTGTTTTCACTTCAATCTCCTACAAATACAAACTGGAAAAACACGAACAATTCAGGACGAAGAACTGTTCAAATCCAAATGATCCCCAGTTGAAAAAACTCGATAAAGCAGAAGACTCAAAAAGCTCGCTTTGATGGAGAAAAAATTGAGAAGGGCGTCTTCGGAGAGCGTTGGGTGGCCTGCCAGCTATGAGGACAGTGGTCCCATACAGCCTGTGCAGGAGTTGATGACGTAGATTTAGAAGAAATCTATCTATGCTTATTCTGTGACAAATAAAATAGTGTACTTCGTACTACCCCTCACTGGACACCCCATATTGCCCCTATCCCAGAGCACAATGTAGTTTTCATGAATATTTTGTGAAATTAAAATAAAAAATTCACGAAGACATTGCAAACTTAATGAATCTATTGGAATACATTTTCCCACACCAGAACAAAATACTGTCACTTGATGTAAGTTTTGCTAACCAAGATTTCCTGATGATGCTAACTTAGTTAGCGAAACGTGCATCGGAAGACGGTATATTTTCCGGGTGTGAAAAAATTAATTTTCATTGTACTCAATAAAGCTGAGTACATATTAGCAAACCTGATTTTTCGAGAATGACTCGAATTTAGATTATCTGCAGATGGAAAATTTTCAACAATATAAGCTATGGTGATGTATACTACTATCTGAAAAATGTCGTGAGCAATGAAAGAGTCGATTTTGAAAATTGCAAATTTTCAAAAATGATTGTTGATAAGCAATGAAAATATTGAGCAAAAGGAAAGTGTTTTCAATCACAGAGAATATTTTCATTGAATTCTAATTTTCAACAATATAAGCTATGGTGATGTATACTACTATCTGAAAAATGTCGTGAGCAATGAAAGAGTCGATTTTGAAAATTGCAAATTTTCAAAAATGATTGTTGGTAAGCAATGAAAATATTGAGCAAAAGGAAAGTGTTTTCAATCACAGAGAATATTTTCATTGAATTCTAATTTTCCATATTTTTCAGAAAACCAATTATCCATTTTGGTTAGTAGGATTGATGATTAGAGTGGTGCTATCAATGGGAGTTATTACTCTTTGTGATGTCCAACCTAGAAAAAACTTATCGATGGTTTTCCACGAAGATTGGCAATTCGTCTTGTTTATTATTGTGTTAAACGTAACCTCAGGATATTCTCGGAACGTCTGTTTTCCCAGCGTGTGTGGGTAAGTATCAAAATTATATATAAATACTCTATCTAATCTTGGGTACCGGTTATCAGAAAATTGAATTTTATACTTCGTGCACACTTTCCTCAGTTTTTATCTTCACATGTTTGAAATTTTTTTTCAAGTACAAAACACAAGCACTACAGCAAAATCCTTAAGGCGCTCTCAGAGCGTTGCCTGTGTGAAAATAGCAATTCACATTGAATTTGAATCGCTGGAGATTGACTCCATTTGGAAAAACTTCTCAGAAAATTTATTCCACATAAACGCAGTTCTCCAGATGAAAGAAATCGCAAACATTAATAGAAATAGAGTGATAATTAGATGTTGTTCTTCCCGACAATCGAAGTAAGGACATATTCGATGTCAAAAACTTTTCTTAGAACTCTTTCTATAATTTCCAACATTTCTCCATGTTGAGGCATTGTAACCCTTCCATCGAAAAGGTATAAGTAAGTAGACCAAAAATAAGCCTAACGCAATGATTCGGTACTACCTGAGTTGTATATTTGGAAGATACAACTAAACAGATTTGAAGAGTTTCAATGCAACTGAAGTTTTACAGCATTTTCAACATTATAAACAAAATCCTCATATTTGATTTGAGTTTATGAATGATGGGAAATTTTGAAAGTATTCATCGTTGATATTGATAAAAAATTTGGAGAAATCGTAGTGATTTCTAGAGAAACACTTTTATTTTTGATGTACAAGAATTAAGATTGAGATTGCGACTATTTGTGATTAGTCTGACATCAATTTCAATATCTTGATATAGAGAATCTTGCAGTTGACGAATAGCATTAGATGAGAAACTAACCAGTACTAGCCTGTCATCTGCACATCGACTACTAATTTAGATGATATCGGCTATATATGATAAAATCGTAGAACGTGGAATACTTCATTGTGGCACACTGCTGTTTATGATTTGGGTGTTTAGATATTTATATATACCTCTGAATATTTTGCCTTTTTTTCAACAAAACACAACACAAGCACAAACAAAACACAAGCACTATAGAAAAATATTTACGGTTGGATAGAAGAGCAATCTATGCGATCATACGCAGATATTCTATCCTGCCATTTGATTGGTTTTAATTGTATAGAACCATCAATAAAAACCATTAATATTTTTTTCACAGAAGTATGCGCTGGTCAAGTCCTATCCCCCGAAGCCCCGATACATTCGAAAGGGCGCGCCAGCATTATCAACCTTTGACCACTCCCCACACCGTGGAGTAAGTGATCATTGGGTCTGAGAATCATGTGCCCTGAGAAAGCGCAGTGAGCCAAATATGACAGCCTTCTGCATATGTGTGCCTAAGATTTCTGCCTTAGTGCGGCAAGCCGGTATGATTTTGAAATTCGAGAGTAGAGAGGGCATCATTTCACCAAGGACTCCAATAATCAGAACAACCATCTTGATAGAGTGGTTTGGATAGAGTCTACGGAGTTCGAAGAGAAAATCTCGATATTTTATCCGTTTTTCCTCCTCTTTTCGGACGATATTCGTCTCGCCAGATGCTGAAAACTTCATGACAAATATCGTTTTGCTCTGGTGGACGAGAGGTACTATCAGGCTTATTAGCTTGGATGAGCCTGAGGGTGGTGAACGAAAAGTTTCAGTAAATTTGGCACTTCTCGTTCCCCACAACGGATTCAATATCCCCCGGAGCGTAGGGCAACACCAGTGCCTCGTCAATACCGTAAGAGTGCCGTAGATGGTGATATAGGACTCTGGGCCTCGTTATATCGATGCATATAGGCCGAGACCGCATATGCTGGACATGCTGATAGCTAGTGCATTAGGGTCTCGGACGCCTCGCGGCAGGCCCTGCACCTTGTGTCAGGAACCTCTATACCCATCACGCTTTATATCTTCTATTAATTATCTGCGAGCGCTTTCGACAGCTGGTCGTACTGTCATCTTCTAGGCACTCCTCAAACTGAACTTGTCATCCTGTCGTCTGCCTCTTTATACGGTCCGAACGTCTCAACTCAGGTATTTCAGGTACTTTAGGTAAATTTGCCTGTATTTGTACTGCATCAGGTACTATTCATTGTGTTAGATCTTCTGTTAAATTGTGACTGTTAAATTTATGGATGTTCAAGTTTTTCCAAATGTCCATGTGGTTTCCCTTGTTGACTTGGTTTATGAGTTTTATGTTCTCTGGTGGGGGGAAATTATGTTTGTTTTGTATGGCGTCTGTTGCTAGGTTTGATTTATATACTATTGGATTTATGTATGGCTTTTTGTGCTCATTGTACCTTTGGATCAGTTTTTTCTTGGTTTGGCCGATATAGAATTTGTTGCAGTCCGAGCATTGTATACTGTATATCCCGTTTTGGTCTTTGTCTTCTTCTTTTTCATAGTCGTTTATTTTTTGTGTTATCTTCGTGTTTGGCATGTATGTGATGTTGATGTTCAGTTTTGAAGACGTTCGTTTTTTGGTTTGGTGTCCTACGTACGTAAATGCTGTCCATCGTTGTGTTGTTTTGTCTGTTGGGGTGGCTTGATCCTTGTTCTGTATTTTTTGTTTGATTCTGTTTTCTAGTTTATCTATTGTCTTTTGGATGTATCCGTTTTCGTTCGCTATTCGGTATATGACTTTCCGTTCTTTGTTTCGGGCTTCATTGCTGAGTGGTATCCTCTACCATTCTATATATGAATGCGTTATAGGCAGCCATTTTGTGTGATGGTGGATGGTTTGAACTTGCGGGTACGGTGGAACTTGTTTGTGTAGGTTTCCTGTATATTGCCATTTGAAATTGTGTTATGTCCAGGTAGTTAAGTTCTTCCTCAATGCTGAAACATAGTTTTTGATTTATTTCGTTAATTTATTTTTTTATTTGATCTATTCTTATTCCATTCTCCTTTTTCATCATGTGTTTTTATTATTGCTAAGATTTTCTCATCTATGGTTTGCAGGAATATTTCGGATATAATGCTAGATAGTGGGGATCCCATCGCTAGTCCATCTGTTTGTTTATAAATTTTCCCTTCAGATTCGAAATAATTATGATTAAGTATTGTATTTAGACTGTGTTCCATTTGGTTAATGTAGGTTTTGTCTATGTTTTGTTGTTTTAGTTTCTCAGATATGATGTTTATACTTTCGTTGACTGGTATGTTGAAGTACATGTTTTTTATGTCGAACGAGAACAGTTTAGTGTTCGGGCTGACATTTGTCGTTGAGATTCTGTCTGTGAGTTCCATTGAATTTTTGATGCTGTGGTAGTTGTTCCTGTTGGTTTTGTTTTTCAGTTCGTCGGCTATGATTTTCGAAATTTTGTATGAAGGTGCTTTGGTGAAATTGATAACCGGTCTTATAGGTTTATTTTCCTTATGTATCTTTATCTGTGCGTTAAGTTTTGGTGCTTTTGGGTTGTCGACTGTATATCTGTTCAAAGTTTCGTTGTAAAAGATCTGTTTGTTGGATTTTATTATGCTATTAATTTGTCTTTCATATTTTGTGGTTGGATCGTGATTCATCGTGCTAAAATCGTTTTCCGTTATATAATTGTTCACTTTCATACTTAATTCCTGTTTTTCAATAATAATTGTGGCGTCACTTTTATCGGCTTTAACTGCTGTGATGTTGTTGGAGATCAACTTCTTTTTCATTGATCTGATAGATTTCGTGATTGCTGGTTTCTCCGCAGTCTTTTCTGGTTTTTGGATTATTTGTTTCAGCGTGTTGATTGCTTCTGATCTGATTTTGTCTACTTTTGATGCTTCTACTTGGTTCAAAGCCATCTATCTCTGTGTCAACAATTAGGTTCTCAATGGTTTGTGGCGTGATTTTCTGGTATGGAATGTATTTTGGACCTAGTTGAAGTGTTTGTATTTCTATATCGTTGAAGTGTACGTTTGTTAAGTAGATGACATTCGGACGGAATGTGAGGTATTTTCTCATCGTGGTTGTGTCCTTATCTTGTTTCTGTATTAATGTGTTCAGTTTTTTGTTTAGTTTTTGGTATGTGTTCTCCTTGAGTTGGTGGTTTTTCCTAGATATATCTGCGTATTTTTCATTCCACTTTTCAGCCGTTAGTACTTTTGCTAGGTGTAGATGTGTTTAGTATGATTTTTTGGTGAGAATATTCTTCTTCTTGTATTCTTCTTGTATTTCGTTTTGGATCCATGTAGTTTGGGCTTTGAACCATTGCTTTCTTTGCGCTGGTACTATTGTTCTTCATCTATATTTTGGTGTAGTTTGGTTTGACGTTGGATTCAAGGCATTTCTTGTTGAAGTATATTTTGGCGTCTGTCTTGATGATCTGGTTGTTGAGTTTCTGGAATTCGTTCAGTAGTTTGGTAGTAGTTGCGTTACCTTGTGGGGTGGATATCATTTTGAATGATACAACTAATTTTCCTTTATTTTCAGTATTTCAATATTAAATTTCACAAAAAGAATTCGAAGCTTTATTTCTTCTATTAATTATCTGCGAGCGCTTTCGACAGCTAGTCGTACTGTCATCTTCTAGGCACTCCTCAAACTGAACTTGTCATCCTGTTGTATGCCTCTTTATACAGTGTTATTAGGGAATATGTAGAAGATGTGCAGTTCGTAGATGGAAGCATCCTATAACATCTGGATGCCGCTAAGACGTATACTCACCTCGGGGTGGAACAACGCCACTCACAAGAGGTAACAGCAGTGTTGAACCCTCTCCGTGGCAAGTATCAGCACAAACTTCGACATATCTGGTCATCGGAACTGTCGGGTAAGAACAGAGCTGCAACAAATATGTTTGCCGTTCCAATCTTACTCTACTCGTTTGGAGTAGTGAAGTGGACTCGGGTGGAGCTGTACCAACTCGACGTAAAGACCCGAAAAGGAGTTTCCATCCCAAATCGTCCGTCCCACGGTTTTACTTCCCCCAACAACAGGGAGGCCGTGGACTTTCGAGTTTGGAGTGTCTACATGACAGAATGGTACTGGATACAGCCTGTAAAGTCGTTAGGAGTTCGCATCCCCTTCTCTGCATGGTCCGTGACCATGAGAGAGCAGGAGTTGGAATAATAATAATAATAATAATGTCCTTCTCGACCACCAGAGCAAAACGATATTTGTCGTGGAGTTTTCAGCTCCTGGCGAGACGAATATCGTCAGAAAAGAGGAGGAAAAACGGATAAAATATCGAGATTTTCTCTTCGAACTCCGCATAAAAAAGAGGAGGAAAAACGGATAAAATATCGAGATTTTCTCCTCGAACTCCGTAGACTCTATTCAGATCACTCTGTCAAGATAGTTGTTTTGATTATTGGAGTCCTTTGTGGAATGATGTCTTCTCTACTCTCGAATCTTAAAATCATCCCAGCTTGCCGCACTGAGGCAGAAATCTTACCGCACAGATGCAGAAGGCTGTCATTCTTGGCTCACTGCACTTGCTCAGGGCATATGATTCTCGGAACCAATGATCACTTACCCCACGGTGTGGGGATTGGTCATTGGTTGATAATGTTGGCGCGCCCTCCTGAATGTATCGGGGCTTCGGGGGATAGGGCCTGACCAGCGCACACTACGGTGAAAAAAAATAATAATAAGGTTTATTTGAATTAGAGACAACATTATATCTTATAAACTATGTGAAATAAATTAACAAGGAGGGAAACCGCAAAGCCATTGGCTGTCCGCGGTGAAGGTAATTTATCATTATTTATTTCTCTCTCAAGTATTCCAAATTTATATTATGTAATACAATGTGGGTTCGTTTTTTCGTAGTTGACAGTTAATTTTCGTGAACTGAACCAGTTCAGGATTTTTTCCATATCACCTTCAGTTTTGGATTTGAGGTTCATCCAACTCGTGTCTGTGTGAAATATCACGATATCATCAGCGAAACTGATTACTTCACCAGTTGTATCCAGCGCCATTAACTCGTTGAGATATATTATAAATAGAACTGGTCCAAGTACTGTACCTTGGGATACTCCACACATAAACTCTTTCTCATTGCTATAGGTTTCATTTATTCTTACCATTTGTTTTCTCTCTGATAGATAGTTCGAGAAGAGCCTGTTGGGGTTTTTCCGTATACCTATTCTCTCCAACGCTCCTAGTAGTAAGGTATGATCCACAGTATCGAACGCCTTGGAGAGATCTGGGAAGATGCACAGGGCTGGGCACCCATCATCGGCAGCTTCATAGAATCTCTTTAAAAGATTACTGATGGCTTCATTTGTTGATTTTCCTTCCCTGAACCCAAATTGCTCTTCAGATAATAGTTTGAATTTATTTAAATATATTTCAAGACTCAGTTTTATAACTTTCTCGAAAATTTTTGTTAGGGAAGTAATCAGCGAGATAGGTCTGTAGTTGATCGGTAGAGTTTTATCCCCTTTTTTAAAAAACATGTTTGAATATCGCCAGTTTGAATTCATTTGGAACATAGCCTTCTTGTATTGTTAAGTTAATTAGATGTGCTAATTGACGAGATATTTCTCCAGAAATAAGCTTTAGTGTTTCGGTTTTGATGAGGTAGTAGCCAGGGGCCTTGTTAATTTTCAGGTTTGATATTATTGTTTCAATTTCTGTATGATTTGTTGGTTCTAGAAAAAAGGATTGGAGCGCGGGGTCTTTTTGAGGAGTTATTTTATTAGCCATTTCTATACCTACATTGACGTATTAATTATTTTACGAGTTTGCGATATCTTAATTTTTGTCTACAGATCTACCATCGGTAAGCCGTATTTGTTTAATCTCATGTTTATGTTTTAATGAAACAATTTCATTAATGGTTTTCCAAATATTCTTGGTATTATATTTATTTTCAATGATTTCATTTTTATAATAATTATTCTTAGTATTTTTTATCAGAAGGTTCAGATGATTTTTATATTGTTTGTACTCTTCTCTATGAATGTTAGGGTTCTCTTTGAATTTTCCATATAATTCATTTTTTTGATTTATGGAGCGAAGTAATCCCGCCGTCATCCATGGTTTCCTATGAATGTTTTTTTTTGTTTGTTTGACTGAAGTAGTTCTATGTTTAACGGTATTCTGGAGCGTCTCGATGAAATAGCTTGCTGCTCGTTGTGTATTTCTCATATTATAGAATATTGTCCAGTCGAGAGCACCTAATCAAGCTTAACATGTTCGTAATCAGTAAATTTTTTGTATCCAGATGTGTCGCTAGTTTGTATGTGATGGTTTTCAAAGAGGATACTTACAACTTCTGTATAATGATCAGTTAGGTTTGTTTTCAATATACATGGTAGATAGTTATTTTTTATATTTGTAGAAGTATTTTTGAGAAAGCAATGATCAATACAACTTGCAGACTTGTTTTGTTCACGGGTCCTTTTGTTGATTAGTGAGATGAAGTTGTATTCACCTAGTATGTTCAGATAATCATTGACAATTATATCATCCTCATCTAACAAATTCAAATTCATGTCACCGATAATTATGTGGTTTTTTAGTGCTTTTTTTGTCCCAGGTACACACCCAAATGGTCTATGAAAATTTCGGAGCTCTCAGATGGGGATCTATAGATGCCAGTGATCATTATATTAGTTTTGCTACATGATGTTATTTCTAATTCTATACTTTGAATTTTTCATATAATTCATATTTTTGATTTCATTCTACGAATGTTTTTTTTTTGTTTGTTTGACTAAATTAGTTCTATGTTTAATAGTATTCTGGAGCGTCTCGATGAAATAGCTTGCTGCTCGTTGTGTATTTCTCATATTATAGAATATTGTCCAGTCGAGAGCACCTAGAACAAGTTTAACTTGTTCGTAATCAGTCAATTTTTTGTATCTATATGTGTCGCTAATTTGTATGTGATGGTTTTCAAAGAGGATACTTACAATGTCGGTATAATGATCAGTTAGGTTTTCAATATAAATGGTAGATAGTTATTGGCTCATATAACTTATATTATTCACCCGTGCGGTTACGTTGTACGGTCGAAAATCAAAGTGCTTCCGGAAGCGAACCATATCATCTCGGTATGAGCCAAACATGTAACATATCATGTTAAAAGTTAGCGGATCATATGGGAGAGAGAGCGAAAAGATTTGTTCGTTTGCTTGTAGTAACCTGTGATCTCTTTCGAATATTCTGATAACATATTCCAAAATATGAAGAAGTGCTGCTCTTCGATAATCGAGTTTTCAGTTTTTATTTCGATCCCATAGATGGCGCTTTTGTAAGGAGAAATATCTTGCTCATTTCTCACTGAAGACTGTTCATTTTAGGGAGAAGTCTAAACGTTGAATTTGTTTCCTATCCCAGCACCGTTGTTGGGATCTAATACGCCATCTGATATGAGTTCATGACTGCAACGCTTTTAGGCTGCGGTACCATCTAGTTCACTGTTTGTACTGAAACATACGGGCATAGACAAAATACAATTCATTATTTGTTGGTTGACGTTGAAGCTTTTATTTTTGACATATTGCCGCGCCCTTGGGATTATCGTTCACTTTTAATATTCATGTTTTGGTTTTCTGTTGATTCCTAAAATGTCGTCTTTGAGAGGAAAGTCATCTCCTTCTCTTCTTACTCAGGGTTTCGTGAAGCTCTTAAATTTCTCTTTCCTCTAGAGATATTGGATTTATTGTATAGGAAAAATTCAACCACATTGAAAAAAAAATTAAGAAAGTCAAGCCCCAAACATTCAACTCAACCAAGCTCAGAAATGGGGTAACCAAATATTGATTCACAGAGTGTTTTTCAAGGCATCATTATTTTTATGACATATTGACATATCCTGATTTCAGTGGTATTTCATTTTATTTTCTGATAGGTTACTAAGAATTTCGGTTTCCCTAGCATTTTCGTAGTATTGGCTAATTCCTTCAATATATTGTTATGAGGACACTCCATCCTGCATTCTTAGTACCTTTGATGAAATCTACGATTCATGCATTCAAAACATCTGTGCTTCAGTATTATCTATTTATGATAATATTTTTTGAAAGTCATTCTCACCTGAACGATAAGTTAACTGATATCTATATTATCTTTTACGATGAGTAGAATAAAAGGAGATAAAATATGAATGGTCATTCATATTTCTGTCGATAATTTATATCAAATGAAGGTTTTTCAGTAACTTGTGGAACGATCAACCAACATTATTTAATCATGACGAAAAACGTCGATATTTTGAGGAGAGGTAAGAAAAAATTTTTAACGTTTAATTTTTGAATATAGAGCAGTTTCTATGGAATTGATATCAAGGATTATTATTTCCAAGCTCTTTCATCGATTTTCATGAAGAGTCTTGGTCGATATTTTCATGGTAAGATTTATTCAACCCTCGAATATTATTGTCATTTTAGCAGAATCGCAGTCTCAGAAAAAAAGCAATACTCCATAAATGGTAGTGGCAATTAGTGTTGGTACTTTGCGAGATCGTATATTCAATTAGAGAACGAATTTCTCAAAAATGACAAGGAATTGTATACAATCAATCTAGATTGTATTGAAAATTCTAGGTCGATCGAATTGGTGAACCAAAATATATTTCATGTATTCTAGAATGGATCATGTTGTCATCGGCTTCTAGATACTTCTTTTACGATGTAGTTTGAAGTGCAGTACCAAGTAATTCAATGGAGCGATATATATTTGAGTATTAGCCTGAACTTTTAGTTAAAGCGTTTGTGTTGTATTGTCAGCGTAGCATTAGAATGAAGTTGAGTTCATTTGTACAGTGTGGTCAATTATTTTCAAACTCACGGGAAAAGCGTAACAATATCTATACATCTGGTGTGATCAACAAATCATGATGTGCAATACATTTGAAAACTGGATCTACCACCTCGAAATCAAATAAACAGGGGTTGCACATGTATGCACATGTACACATGGTCGGGTTATCGATGACTCCTCGTTTTATATTGAGCCGTTGTCTCTTAATTGACATTTATATTGTTACCTGATAACCTAACAGTCTTTCTTCCCAGCCTCTGAAAAATGATATGAGGTCATTGAACGCTGTTGTGAGTTTTGAGTAATCCGTATGTATGTTGAGCTTTATCAACTATCGCTGACCACCAGTAGTAATACTCTTATGTGAGATCTGGGAGTGACATTTCATGATTAAAGATTTTGTTTCCTCTTAGTGCTTAATATTTGTCTCTTTCTAGGTTTCTATGTAGTCAAACAAACTCCACCGCTGGACAAGTTTGTATACACAAATATATTGTTTTTAGGGAAAGGAAGGACATGGCTTTCTACTTCTCCATCTTCATACAAAAAGTGTAGGAACCCTCCAAAGAAAGGACGAAAACAATTGGTTTTGAGATAAACAAATATATGTAGGTCATGTGGAAAATAAATTTTCAGACACAAACTGAAGAAAAAAGACTCTTTGATTAATGACTCAATTCCATGATGAATGTTTTGGAGTACAAACTGAATAGGAAAAAGTATTTTCTGTATAATTCAATGTTCACATGAAAGTAGTTGTTTCCAAATTATTTTTTATTGGCTTCAATATTGACTGAATTGTACAAGTGTCACCTTATATATTGGTCAGTCTCTCTGCTACATCCCTACCTTAAATTCCTGAAACAATTAAAATCCTTTTTTCGGGTGCTCCATAAGTTGTTCTAGGACTGTTTTCAGGATTCCTATTTCCTTTTCTCTCTGCGAATGTTTTTCCTCTTTTTTCGTTTTTCTGTGGTTTCATGTCTTTATTTGGATCTACTTCAGCTAAGTGCCTTTCATTCCTCATCTCCTTCAGTTTGCTAGAATATAGGTTGGGTAAGAACATCAATTGATGTTAACATTTTTTCTCTCATTTCCTTTATTTCCTTGATGGTACTTTCTGCTTCTATGAGCTCTTACTCGGACTCTTCATTTTTCTTTTGTAAAAATGTGATATCAAATATATGTCTTATTCTTTATTATTTCAGGTCCAAAACAAACAATGTAACGAATGAGTTAACTTTAATTTTGGAAAGTAATAAGCGTTATTCCAAATATAGAAAATATATCTGCAGATCAATTGGAAAGCGATAACAGAGATATATCATCATCAGATACGAATTCTGGTGAAGATACAAAAACCCAAATGGATGGTAAAACCAATGAATGTAAAAAATAAATTTTGAAGACACTGTTGAAAAATAAATTATTTTACATCCAGTACAAAGTTAATTTGTTGCCAGACCAATTTTGATGCCACCTTCGTGTTTGTCAGAGCCCCTAGTGCGCTCTTGCTGTCTGTAAAAATATTGATCCACTCATTTCTTTGAGGTCTCAATTCAATAATCCTTGCATACTGCAAGATAGCATACACTTCCTCCTGAAAGACGGATGTGTATAGACCTAGCGAATAGCTGTAGTTTAAATTTCTATCCGCTCGGTATATTCCAGCTCCCGTTTCATGTTTGGTCTTCGATCCATCTGCATACCAGGTGTTTTTTCCAAACATGTTTTCGGGATGACTAATGGTCTTCCACTCTGCACGGCTCATGATTTTGGCCGTGAAGTTTGTGTTAAAGGTGTACTTCGGTATCATGTGGTTCGTGCACATATTCAATATGTGCTCCTCAACTTGTTCCGAAATTTCTGTTCGGTCCGATCTTTTGTAGTTCGGTGAGTTTTACAGTCTGAATTGGCCCATCCTGGCCTCCCCCATTATCACAAAATGTAAAGGAGGTAGATTCAGGAGTGTCTCCAATGCAGCTGTTGGGGTAGTTCTCATTGCTCCCGTCATTCCCAAACATGCAAGTCTTTGCACCTTGCCTAGTTTGTTGATGGCGGTCGCCTGCTTCATCTTTGGCCACCAGACCAGAGATGCGTTTTTTATCATGGGTTTAACCACCAATATACCATGTTTGGTTTCAGCCCCCATGTTTTTCCATAGGTGCGTCTGGCGAGCATCAGTACTACCTCCACTTTCCTCTTTATCCTGTCCAAGTATTGATTCCAGGTCAGTTTGGAATCTAGAATTACTCCCAGATATTTAAACCTCCCCTGACGCTTGTATTTCTTCATCTCGAAGTTTTAGAGGTCCGGGACCCTCCGTTTTAGTCCTCTTGGTGAATGCTACTACGGTCGATTTGGATGGGCTTATGTTAAGCCCTTCTTCTTCGGTCCATCTTGTTATACGCTATCTTGAATACGCTAGAAATTTTTTTATACACATTCTTCAATAAAAAACTAGTACTGACGATATTTCAAAATTGGAAGGATGCTTTAAAGAGCACTTATTTTAAGTTTTATAATCTTGAAACTCTCACACAAATAATGGAAACAACTTCATATCTGAGTAAACATTTGGAATTACGTTTTTATCTATTGATAAAACGACTTCTACAAAAAAATCTATACACACTATACCGAATATGTCAAAAATGAACTCGAACTGGATAGATCTCAGTTGGAGAAGTAGTGAAAGATAAAGTCACAAAAGCATATCACAAAAGCATATCACAAAAGAATTTCTAAAAACATTTCGAAACAAGGCTGGATAATATCAAATGACTGCAAATAATTTCAAAATAATAGAACTTGAGCATACATGATTCTATCAAGTTGAAGGAAAGAAAAGGATCAGCATATAATGATATATTTCAGGAAAAACTTTGGTATATGATTTCACTACATCACTTATGCCAGGCCACTTACATTCTTCGAGTGATAGGTTGTTCTACAATTGAACTGTAAAGTAAATATGAATATTCCCAGTTCTGTTTGAAAAACAAGCAAAATGTGATAGATTTGTGAGTCATTATCAGGGCAATGATTACAGAGAACAAATACGAGGGAACATTTTTCCCTCACCAGAACAAAAATTCTGTCTCTCGACGCGCGTTCCGCTAATCGAGTTACCGTCATCAGGTGATGATTGGGACTACGTTGAATATGTTGAATATTTTCATATGAATCTATACATGCTGTGCGTCATTCAATCAATTCCTGATATCTAGTGTTAGTGATAAAAATGTTGGTCAAATTAAACGGACTGTGATAGCTCGCTACAAAGAACATGTTCCACATATTCGCCTTCATAAACCATGCCGTACAGAATGTAACATAACATAAACACACACCGGGAGCTCTACCATAGGCAACTTTGCCAAACACTAGAAAAAACTTGATATTGGGGAATCTTCTGAAAATTGAAACAGCAGAGTTCAAAAAATGTATAATATTCACACTGAAAATCTAAAACAGATCAAAGAAGAATAAGAACAAGTCAAACAAGAGAATTGAGAGGTTAAACGAAAACTGATATATGATAGAACATCTGGAAAAAATAACGTCTTGATTTTTGGTGTTGCGGAAGAAACAGACAAGAATACTAAAGACATACTGATCTTGGTTTGTAATTTCAAAGAAATCATTGCAATATCAAATAACCTGAAAGGAATAAAAAATAAAATCATTAAGGGCCTAATCTCTGGAGACAGAATAACCCAAAAGGTTCTGAAGAATCATTTCAAATTGACAAAAGGGAAAAACTTTGAATCAAAAATACATAAAGTACATCTTCATATTGGTGGAGATATGTACCCAGCAGAACAGTTAGAGAGACGTATAGAAAGTATCTCTGAAACACCAAAAATAACACAAAATAGTCCTCTATCAAATAATACACGATAAATTCCTTCGAACAAAAATAGTCATATTATCCATACACCACAAAAAAGAGTTGGTTCGAACAACACAGGAGAAAAATAAGAAAATCCTCGGAAACAAAAAATAAATAAACAAGCAAATTTTCGCACTAGAAAGAAAGCAAGCACTCAACTGGAAAGAACGTCTTGTTCCATTTAGTTTTCATTAAAATAGACATTGACACCTAATTTCAACATTTTTTGTTAAAAATGCATCATTCCTCACTTGAAATTCATCAACACACTTGCCCATAAAAACTGAGTATTTCTGTGCAATAAATGATCATAACGCATACTGGTAAAAAAAATCATAAACAGTATTTTGAATTGTTTCACCAGTATATCCGTAGTATTATCAAAAACGTAGATGACTTAATATTTTTTCTCGAACAATTTGATTTTGATTATGACTGCATATAGTGCTAACTGAAACATTCAATATTGACGACTGTAGTGTTTTCAAGTCACAAACTATAAAATGTTCCATTCCAAAGAAAACCTAAACAAAAACGGTGGTGTTGCAGTCTACCTCAAAAAACATTTAGTTGTACTGAAAAAACAATTATCATGACATAAAAATAAAGCTCAATGAACACCAAACGCACTTCTGACAGCTATATACAACAGCTACATAGATCACCATCTACAGAAGAGGAAAATTTTGTTGATACATTTCGGAAATTATCTAGAACAAACGAAAAATACATTAGTAAATAGTCAGACAATTGTCGCAGATATTTATGAACACGAATATACTGAGTGAGTGATACTAACATATGAGGATTATATTTCAGACCACAGAGTGATAAATCCTAGGCATACCAACTCCACATTGGGAAAGAAAAAAATGTTATAAGGAACCAAAAATAAAATAAATAACGAACTTCAATAAATTAGGAACATATTTGAAGACCCACGATTGGAATAATTACTTGGGGGAGAAAGACACTGAAATACTCCTGACCAAAAAATTGACAAAAATAAAATGAAACGTAATGATTGGGTCACTTCTGGTCATATCGATTCAGCGAAAAAAATAATTAATTATATGATGACTACAGAAATGATCCCATTAATTCTGACAAAAGGTATACTTATCACGAATATAAAAAAATGAATAGATTGATCAAACTATAAAACAAAAATAGGTTATAATAGGAATTCACCAAAAAAATTGTTTCAAATAGTCAACTGAAAAAATATCAGAAAATAAAATTGGGGAAGTCAAGAACGAAAACAATGAACCATTGACTTCTGACAAATCAAAAGCAAATGCTTTCAAGAATATTTTTGCGGAGTTGGAGAATCGCTCGTCAATAAAATACCAAAAATCTCATGAAGACAAAATCACCAATCCTTTTTTCTTTATACTGTAGACGAAAAGAAATTATCAGCCATAATAAAATTACTACATTCCAAGAAAACTCCAGGAATAGATGAAGTAAGCACAAAACAGATCTGAAAAGTCTCAAATGAAATTGGGTCACTTCTGCAAGCAGCAAATATTATCTAATTACAAGCTCATATATCAGTTATTACATGTTTTGCAAAAATATTCAAGAAAGCACTCGAGAATACAATAAATAACTGAAGTTTTCATGTCCTTAGATAAGGCCAAGGATTTTGGCACGGTTAGCCATAAACAATTGTTACAAACTTTGATCTATAGAGAATTACGAAGAGAACCGAACAAGTAGTGAAAAAAATTAACAATGTTTCAAGTCAAGAAGAGGTAATCCACTACAGCACACCCTAAGATATAGTTTCAGGACCAATCCTCTTCTCAAAGTATATAAATGACTTATTAGTGTTGAACCTTTCAACAAAAAATATTATTATCTTCGCCGACGACACTGCTATACTGAATACAGATCACACATGGAATATATTGCAAAAACAAAGTAGAAACGGATCCGAAAATTATTTTTAGATCCGCTTCTACTTTATTTTTGAAATTTAGTCAAAAAGTATCAACTGCTACTTTCGAAAAAGAAAAATTCCATCCCATTCGCCAATAACAATACCAACAATACCAACACTACCTGATTTTGATACTTTGAACGTAGAAAATGCGGAAATATGAAAGTAATACTAGTAAACGGAAAACATGTTTTAAATATATATATAAATATATATTCCGGAGAGGTGCATTATAACATGCTCAAGGTTGCACTCTCATGCAGACCTACAACTGTGTAGGTACACGTCTTCGACTCGGCAGATTTGTCTCAAATTATTTCCTACTATGAAAAGCAGAAATTAATTTCGTTTGGTCGATCCGACCAGCCGATAGACCGATTTCGGAGTGATTGCCCCATCATCAGTGCCGGGCATAGTCCCCTCAGAACGGTGTGAACCGTTAGAGTATCACGACCAAACACCTGCACGTCGTCTTGATTTCTTCAAACAGGTTTGAGCCTGGCTCGCTTACCCTTTGGACTGATGTTTGCCAGAAGGACAAACGGGTCATAACTGATTGTGGGAGTTGATGGTATGGCGGCATGAATGTCCTTAGACATCAGTACCGCCCTTCACGGTGTACCCCTACCTGGCTGGGGTGGGTTGGATGAAAAAATTGTTCATCTTTCAACGGAGGACATAGGGGCCTCATTCGACAGAGTGTCGGGGCCTTCTATATCGGAAGGGGTCGTCTACAGTATAATCCATAGCTTTCCTGACTAATTCACGACCAAACAAACCAAACATAATTATTCCAGCTAGTTTCAATTTCAATTATTCACCCGTAACATTTCAAACACCTCTTACTTTGAACTATTCGCTGAATATGATTAAAAGAATATTTAAAAATTTCAGTTTTCAACTTGGAAGAGACACCGTACATTTTGTAATCGAAAGTTAACAAAAGCAGTCAATAATAAACTTTCCTACCCATTTCGAATAAATAACGAATGAATAACCTACCATGTCAAATCTATAGTTCTAAAATGTTCCAACCTAGTAATACGGTTTTATTCATTTTTATCGTATTCATAATTTGTGATATACTGTTTGGAACCTTTGGTGTAGTAATGAATATTACTGGAGTTTTTTCCCAACACCAAATCGTTATTTTTACAACAGTAATATTCGTATTCATAATGTTTGAAACTTTATGAGCTATAAGCTTTCACTAATAAATTTATGATGATTATAAATTAGTTTTTATTGTTTTTGTAGAATATTCAATTTCTCAATTTTTGTAAACGGAATCGGTTTCGATTTTTACTATTTTACCATTATTTTTGATTTTCATATCGAGTTGTGGATTGTCCTTGGAATATCTTTCTGAAACCCCCAAACAAGGGCGGATTCAGATCTAAATTTCGAGGAATCTGGGATAAACCTGAATTTCAAAAGATCAAGATCATCTTCAGATGATGTGGTGCTGTAGGTTTTTTCGGGTTTTCCTGCAGCTGAAAAAGCAAATGCGCAACTGGAATCAATACAGGCGCCCTGGAGCGCCAATTGATATTTGTTGTTGTTTTATATTTTTTTACACATGTCAAATCATCGAAAGGAACAATTTGTACAGGCCAGTCTTCCTACACTGTAGGTTAATGGACCATTAACCTACAAGATTAATATCAAGAGTGGCAAAATATTCGGCAACTCTTGATGTTAATCCTATAAAGGCGGTTAGTTGTTTTTAATAAATAATAATTTTATTCAGTTATGTATTGAAATCACATTGATGGACTTTGTTTTTCAGAATCTATCATTTCTGCTTTATCAAAAAAGAACTTTTACGACAAAAGATTTGACGAGAAAATGAAGAACGCACCAAAGGATACTTTTTATTTATGTAGCTTTTACTTCTTCTTCATGGGATTCATGACAATGATGCCATTGGTGTTCATCGGAACAGCATTTAATGTGAGTACAAATATAATCATTGTATCAAGTGAAATATCGTCTTTAAAGAAGTCGTTACCCATAGTTTATAAAAACGCAAGGTAACGAGGTAAGGTAAGGTGAGAAAGTTGAAGCATTGAGAAAAGACACTTGCGTTCTAGATAAAAAGTAAGGTAAGGTAACGTCGGTAAGGCAAGGTAACGCAAGGTAACAAGTTGGCTATTTTCAACTTTCTACGTTGCGTTCTTACCTCCGATCAATCAGAAAGCGCCATACTACGAACGGATATATCCGAATGGTGTAAAGGTAATGTCACCAGATAAATTTAAACGTCAAATTGTGAAATTTGATTTTTCTTTTGATGAATATGAATACAAAACTTACCGCGATCGTGTCAATAGTAAGTGTGTATTTTTGAGAAAGAAAGTTTTTGGTTTTCTACTACTCCATTTCGATACAAGAAAAAATGTGGGAATCTTCCAAAGAAAGGAAGAAAGTAATCAATTTTAAAATAAGTAACTCTGTACATGGATGTGTAGATCATGAAAAGAAGCAACTTTCAGACACAAACTGGAAGAAAGCTCTCCTGAAACAGCTACTTTCATATAAACATTGAATTACACGAAAGAAAAAATCTTTCGGAACAAATACTTTTATATGAACACTGAATTATACAGAGGATACTTATCTCTACTCAGTTTGTATTCCAAATGTTCGTTATGGAATAAAATCATATATCATTCACATGAGTTCTACTTTAAATGAATCGTAACAAATTGCACTCACATGGAACACTGTCACCTCACTGGTAGACACCGATGTTTCGCCGTAAGACACTTGCCTTAGGTACCAAACTTGCCTTCAGTACCAATCTGGACAATATTATAGAAAATACACACAATTTATTCATGAATTACGATTTCCAATGTCACGGAATAAGTTTGATCTACTTATGTCATCGATGACATCGTAATGACAGTCATTCACCTATTTGATTGAATCCCAGTTAAGAGGAATATTAATGTGTCTGTGTCACAAAAATACTATTATTTTTCGTTCGTTATTGTTTTGAGCTTATTTAAAAAAATATTTTTAACTTTTTAGTTCTATGTTCTTCAAAAGCGTGTTTTTTTTTTAGCAAGATACACTTTTTACTAATCTAAGTATTACAAAACATAATGAAATTTAGAACAATCATGGCATACAAATCAATTCAGAGAACTAACATTATAAAAAAAGGAAAGAAAAAAAGTCACCTCAAAGGTGCTGCTTCGTTCCCTCCTGTTCATAAAAGTGGACATATGCCTTATCGCGCTCACAAGTGATTTTGACGAAATTGGGAACACGTGTGAATCGTTGTATTCATGCCACTATATGGATGTCTGCAATATGCTGTGTAATGCCCATTGTAAGTAGTCCCACTGTGATTTGAAAGGGCATATAGATTATAACGACAAGGAGCCACATTATCTGCTGTATAATGGCTCATATCTAATTCATCTGAAGGAAAGTCAATGGAAACATTCAATTTGCCACTGAATTTTTCCGTTGTAGAGAATCTTTTCAAATGAATTACTAAAATACGGGGAAACTTATAAACTGATAAGGACTTTCTGCATTTTCTTCTTTGCTCACACCTCGAACACATTGGTTTTTCATCTCCATCCAGAGTTTTCTCTCTTGTGAAGGAATCCAAGCAATGTGACAAATTCAATTGGTCAGTTATTTGTGGTATGGGAAGAGACAAATCCTAGAGAGGATCAAGGTTACTGATAAGCGTCCACAGTGTGTGCACTTCATAGTGGATTTTAATTGACCAACGAAATAGTCTACAATCTCAGAGTTGTTCATATTCAAATATCTCAGCCAGGACTCTTGTGCTTTTCTGCCGTGGCTCAATAGTTCGTCAATCTCCGTTAAGATCGGTTCAGGTTTCTCAGTAATTCTGTTGATAACTTGATAACTTTTGCGAACGCTTTGGTTGGTCCACCTTTCATGCTAGAAATACTAGTATTGATATTTTTTGGGAAAGAAAGTTTTTGGCTCTCCACTACTCCATATTGATACAAAAAATTTATCACTCTTTAAAATATAACTAGTATTGATATCTTCCATGTATGTATCCTTTTTGAAGTATTCCAACAACCATCCCGTGTTTGGTAAACATTGGATTACACTGTTCATGAAACAGGTGTTACCAAGATTTTTTAACCTATTGAACCCAATAGTTTTTACTGAAGGATGTATCACCAATCTATTGTTGTAACTGTTGATACTATGTTTGCCACTACTATCTTCTTCAAAGCAGAACTGCTCAAAACTCAATTGGATATTAGTTCTTTAGGGGACTGTGAGGGCTCAGCCAGAGGACTAAACCCAGCCTCATTTAGAGTTCCCACTTTCTTTTCTGTCAAAGCATGACCGTTTTGCTGCGAGTCTTCCACCACACTGCACAACTGCACAGTCTGTACATATATATTTTTTATTTTTTAGTTTCGTAGGCTATAAAAGCGTGTTTTTAGTGTTTTCAAACTATATTTATTTTATTTGAATTGAAGGGGTTATATTTTTAGGATTGATTAATTTTTGGGAAAGAAAGTTTTTGGCTTTCTACTACTCCATCTTGANCACTGTGCGAGTGGTAAAGTTTGACAACTTTGACATTTGTTTTGTACTTTTGGGTTTATACAAAAAAAAAGAGTTCATAGGGTTGTACAGATTGCTGGAGTGACATTTCCCAAAAACTCGTTTTTTTCCACTAAAAAAAACATATTTCAAAGTTATATTTTCCGCACAAAAATTTCGCTTGCTACAGTGTTTGTTTTTCATGTTTTGAATCACCTGTGCAAGTTTCACGAAGATCCTGAAGGTTACCATATTCGCTACCTTTACCGCTCGAATCACTATTGAAAATGCTTTCGGAATTCTGGTTGCTCGTTAGCAAATATCAAAAAGAGTTATACCGAATGAACTAGATAATAGTGTCGTTATAGTCAAGGCTTGTGTAGTTCTCAACAATTTTTTGAAAAAAAAACAGAAATACTGACAGGAAACAAACTGTATGCACTGCGTGAATTTACAGATACAGAAAATTCAGAAGGTATTTTACTGCCTGGGAACTGGAGGGGTATATGAGATGAATTGAAATCATTAGGCCGTCTACCTACAAACAATTCAGCAAAATACGCCCAAGAAATGAGAAATCAATTAACAGATTACTTTCTTACTGAGACAGGAGAGCTGCCTAGACAATATACCCATATCCTAAGAGGTACGATTCGGACTCGTCACTGATGCGATTTACAAATTTTGTTTCCTTCACTATGTAAAGGAATAATTCATTTTCAAGTGATACTTCTATTACTTTGTCGAGAGACTACTTTACTTTGATCTTTAAATGAAAATTTTTATTCTCCCAATTGTTTTTTTACATTCCCATGAACAAAAAATATTATATCTACTTTCTAGGTTATGGTAAGTTGATAAATGATACATGAAGAACTCAAATTCTAATTGTCACAAAATAATCAAAACAAAACTGCAGTACCTATCACATGATTTATTTTTAAAATTTTAATCTTTTTTCATCATAAATTATTGGGTATTGTTCTATTGATGATATAAATATGGGTCTTCCATAATATTAGAAATGAAAGTTATTATTTATTTCATATGAATGATTGCTGCTTTCAAGATTATGGAAATGGATGTCAATTTTTTTTTATGCATTCCTGCCAACCCAAAAATTACCAAAACCTATAATCACTATGGCAATTCTTCATACTTAACTTTTTCTTGAACGTCAAAAACGGATACCTTACCTTACCTCTCTGCATTACCTTACCTTAGCTCACCTTGCATTATTATAAACTAGGGGTAACCGTCTAGTGAAAAAATTATCACTTGACATGTTTAACTGGTATGTTTTTATCACCTCAATTGCAATACTTCCTGAGTGTACTGTCTAGGGTGGTCATGCTAAAAGGAAATAGAGCCTGATGAAAATAACCTCAATATTTTGAAAAAACTCGGTGTAAAGTGCCTGAATTGGTCGACATTGCTCAGGCCAACATTTTCCATGGATATGAATTGGCAGAACAACACATCATTTAATAGCTTTCTTTGTCACTGTCAAAAATCTACGGTTCCCAATATTTTTTGAATACTGATGCAGTTCCTGATAGATAAGCTATGTTTTTAGTTTTGCACCCTGTATGAAACGGCATCGACATGGTATGAGTCATTTTTCTATCCTAAATGAAGCAATCACTGGGCACGGTTATTGAATGAATTGGTGAATAGTACTTCGATGGACATTTTATATTCACCAATATCGGGTGTAGTCAGAAACTAGAAATTATGAAAAATGAAACCATAAACGGCAAAATATCCCAGAAAAAATGACTCCCAACAAATTGAATATATTTGAAAATGCAAAGCAATTACTATCTTTGCACAACTACCACTTGATTAATACATGTCTCTACTATCAGTTGCCAATATACTGTAACTTTCTAACTGGGATCACACTTACGAGATTGAATCTAATAACTAACATCTCAGCTATGAAGGGGGAGACTGGGTTTCTCGATGCCGTGTCTTGATGCTTTCCGTAGAAACAATTGTGGAACTGGAAGCAATCCTCTTCCATGCAGAGTTTTGTTAATTGTATGTAGTCATCGATTACACAGGTCTGCAAAAAAAACTTTTGAAAAATTGTTTTGATTTCGTTAAGTGATTTTTATGTAGTTTTTTGCGCTGATTTATAAAATGACATTTGCTTTTATCTATCATGTAAGGTTTGCCCACAAAATTAGGATGACACAATTGAAAAAGTACAAAAAACAAGAAATTGTGGATTTATTTTTATTATTTTAACAGGAAGTAAAAGCAAAGAAAACAATGCTACATAGCTGAGCTAAGCAGAATAGTGATACACAAGTGTTTGCAAAGTAATTATAAGTCTTTGTAAAAACGTTTTCTTTTTCCGTCAAAGCTTCTTTTGGTACATTTTGGGCTGTATTCTTGTGAATTTTCACTTTTTAACATCCAATAGTAGTCTGCCATCATGTTAACATTTTACCGACCTTGGTATCTGCGTTCCATTTCTTTTATACTTTGATGGAACTGTTCTCCTTGTTCCTCACTTACATCCCCTAGATTTTCGGGAAAGTAGTCCAGATGTGAGTGAAGGAAATGGACTTTGACACTCATGTTGCAGCCCATCATTTTGTAGTTTTGTATCAATTCAGCAACCAAAGTTTTGTGGTTTGGGTCTTTTTTGTTTCCAAGAAAGCCTGTTATGACAAGTTTAAATGAATTCAAGGCAGTTTTTTCTTTCATTTCCATTTTATCGACAAAGCTTTCATCTTTTAAAAGTTTTCTTATGTCAGGCCCAACGAATACTCCTTCTTTCAGTTTAGCATCGGATAGACCAGGAAACTTTTCAGAAATATACTTGAAACAATCTCCTTCTTTGTCTAATGCTTTCACAAACTGTTTCATTAGCCCCAATTTGATATGGAGTGGTGGAAGTAAGATTTTTTTAGGATCCACTAAACTTTGTATTTCAACATTTCCAACTCCAGGAATAAGACCCTTTTTTATTGACCATACCTGCTTGACATAGTGTTGTTTTCTGTCAGGGTTATCCCATTCACATTGGAAACATGAAAACTTAGGGTAACCACTTTGTTGACCTAGTAACATTGAAATAACTTTCAAGTCTCCATTTCAAGTCTTCATCGTAGATCTGTGTCATTTCTCTACTGAGACCATTGACATGCCCAAAGAAGCTATTGTTTAGCGAAACACGTGTTGCGTTTTTGTGAAACTGTTTAATGAAAATCTCACAATAAAGTGTTTCTTGAATGTATAAAATCTCTTCATCACGCATATTTACATACTTGACCTACTATATGAAATCATGTGAATTAACAACACCAAAACTCAATTGTGAGAATTGTGAGAGATTTTACCCACTGTCCAAGAACTGAGATTGTAATTGTTTTTCGAATTATAGTTATCTCATCAGCCTTTAACTAATTTAGTGAGGTAACAACAACTATTGTATGTAAGAATTGTAGACCAGTATGTCTACTATTACTATCGATAAAGCTACGGTGTTGCGAAACACGTCTAGAATAAAAATTTTATTTGTGGAAATTGATTAATTATGGTGGACAGTTAGCCATTCAACAATTTCATGAGCAGGGGAATTTATGGCGGAGACAATTGGTCGCACATACTTTCCAGGCTTGAGAATATTTGGTAGACCATATATTTAAGAAAATCGAAACCTGTAGATTCCTGTTCAAAGCCGGTGGGATCAAGTTTTGACTTCTGAAACCATCTTACAAATTCAGTATATTGGGGCTTTGTTTTCATATTAGTTCAATTTTGATTGTATACGTTTTTCTAGACCTACGTATTATACGTGATCAAATATAATATATATTCGAATGGGTAGGGTGAAAATAATACTTCATCATTCATACTAACGTTTAATGCTAACAGTTGTTGCACACAATGTGTCATTTTCTGAGCGAGTTATGAACTAACCTATCTCAATTTTTTCAATTCAATTCAATCCAATTCAATTCGATTCGATTCGATTCGATTCGATTCATTTCAATTCAATTCAATTCAATTCATTTCAATTCAATTCAATTCAATTCAATTCAATTCAATTCAATTCAATTCAATTCAATTCAATTCAATTCAATTCAATTCAATTCAATTCAATTCAATTCAATTCAATTCAATTCAATTCAATTCAATTCAATTCAATTCAATTCAATTCAATTCAATTCAATTCAATTCAATTCAATTNAAAGGCCTTCGCCTTTGGAATTTTTAATAAACCCAAATATTCTATCGTTAATAATGTTATTTTTCTCAAAAAATGAAATAAGTCTTTTTTTTGAGAAATTGTTCAAATAGTTTTGCAAAATTATCAATTTGATATATTATTTTGTAATTATGTAGTAAACTAGGGTAACCTGATTTGAAACAGTATAGTTTCCTTCGTTTGAGTGTATTTCACAAAGGGTTTGATATATGTAAATGCATGGTAGTGCCATTATTTTCATGTCAGTAAACATTATCAATGTTTGGATAATTATAAATATCTATCTGATTATTCAGAACAATATTGTTTTTATTAGCAAGATGTTTTTTGATTTCTATGTTTTTCAGTATGTTCAATTTCAGACTCTTCATTTCCAAATTTTGTGTGGAATTTCGAGTGTTTTCTGTGAGATCATTGGAGAAGTTGGAATCTTATTTATCCAGAAGAAAGATGTCTTGGGTAACAGCATGAATTTTTTCTTGAACAACAATTGTTTTCTTGTCGACTTTTCGAATTTAATCAAATTCTTCTCCAGGGCTCGAAAAGTAGTTTTATCGTGTTACGCATTGGTCCTTCTTTGGTTGAAAAAACGCAATATTGAATTCCCGATTGAAAATATCGTTGAACATCATGTAGTTAACGAAAGGTAAATGATTTTCCTCTTGAATTTGCTCATAATCATTGTACAAATCTGTTATTGTTTTCCCCCCTTCTATATACTCCTTAGAAGTTGTTGATCGACAGTAATGACTTTCTATAACACAAAACGGAAGAGCAGCAAAGTATGTAATTGCATATGGAACTATTTTGTCCAGAAAATAATATGTAAATATATTCTCACATTTCCATAATAAAGAGTTTTAAGCAACGTTTACATTTGGCAAGTTTACTGGCGGAAAGTACTTGCCGCCACTAAACTTGTCATGTGTAAACCGCGAGAAAGTGCACTTGCTACTTGCTCGGACTTGCCGGCAAGCACTTTCCAAAAGTTGACGGACCGGCTAGTTTACTCTCCGCTCGCCGAATCTTCGTTTGTACTTTCCATGTGTAAACAGATCCGTNTCGATCACCACAGAATATTCAATATATCATACTACCTTTCAATACAGAAAATTGAAAATTCAGTACACATGCACTAAACTGTATGAAATATTATACCACAATGCCATTTCCGTACTCTGATGTCGGATTAGGAAATTCATCAATTTTTCATGTATTTTTTTCACCTGTTATTTTTTTTTTGTAGGCAGCCTCAGTCTACGACAGAAAGATATATCGATGACAATTTGTCAAGCAAAATGTCATTGGCAAATGAAATTTTGCGGTATATTGAAAATGAAACAGCATCTGCTAGTGGATTTTTTTTTTGGAAAAAATAAAAAAATCAATAAAAATTTGAGACGATGTACTTGCAAATAATATTGCTGACTGCGGTAGTGTTGATATTATCTTCTGCACAATAATATTTTAGTTGAAGCGTCCGAATCGAGCCACACGTGCACGAGCCTAACCATATTTTTTACACTTATTTTCACCGCTCAACTGAAACTATGAATATTGCTGCTACAGCTCCGCAAGGAGAAAATTGTTTCAGTAAATTTTCTGATTTTTGAGGATATTTTTTCTTAACTGTGAATCGAATGAATGATACCCCAATCATAAATTTCGATGAAGAACTGAAGATCATTAGTTGATTAAGTATAATACGTAATGCGAAATGCATTTCTCATTGATACATGAAAGAGCAACAGTAATATAGACAATTATACCGGGTGTGAAGTCAATTTAGACGACACCATTCAGGTGTATGTATGTATGAGGTACGGAATTTGAAATTCGAAATGACGGCATCGAAGACAGTAATAAATAACATTTGTAGCCATTTCCATTCAAGATGTTGGCGTGGGACCCATTTTGTTCAAATTCAATATGGTGGCACTATGGCGCAATCTATAGAAATATTGTCAAACAACTCGACGTAGAGAAAAAGGAATGACGGAATTTGCTCAGTTTTTGGATAAAAATTCAAAAACTCAAATAATTCACCAATCCACTTATTTTTTCTTGATTCTCAAATGCCATTCATTTATCTAGAAAATCTCTTATTAGATGTGATATTTTTCAAGCTTTGACTTCGGAGTCGCCATAAGAAAATGTCGATGACACTATGCTGTTCATTTTTTCTGTCAGTGAAGAAGTGAAAGTGTCAAAGCTGCTCTATGTGAGTTTATTAGCTATTCACCTACTTACTTCTTCACAATTTTAAATTTTTGTTATTCATTAGAAATCTGATGGGCAAATACGTCCTTTGTTTATTCCTTCCTGTAGTTGCTGTGAAATATTTCTATGAATGATGTCATAGTGCCGCCATATTAAATTTGGGGGAAATGACTCCTTCGCAGCTATTTTAAAAAGAAGTAGTCACCAATCGGACGGTCAAAAAAATTTACTGTGTTTCATTTAAATTCTTGACTTGGGTTCATTTCCGTTTAACCCTGCATAAGTTTTTTAGTAGTTTAGCATTAAAAATATCAAATTCATTGAACTCCATGTTGATTCCGCATTTCAAATTTCTTACCTCATAAACAACTGAATAGCGCTGTATACAATGATTTCGATGTCACTCGACACAGTGTTTTTCAGAAATGATGATAACTAACAGTCGTACTTCCTGTTAGAAACTGTTGATACAATTTTTCGATTCTAAGTCATTATATACAGTCAATTTTCTCTTATTTGAAAACTTTAGATGTGATACCGATCGATCCTTATTGCGTGTATCAAAAATTAAAAATCTGTAATTCTACTCACAATTTTCCTTACCTTTTAGGGCAGACGGATTTTTTTGTCTTGGCGATGATAATTACGGGTGTAAATAGTGGTGAGTATTTTAAATGTCATTTTATTTCATTCATTCAATCACAATATGGCATATCGAACAAGGAACTATTCGTAGAAATAAAAATTGTAACATAATAATCATGATTGAATATACCATGGAAAAAGGTGTTTATCAACAGTCTCATATCTTTGGAACGGCAGGAAGTATCTAAAATTTCATATTACCATATGGAGAGTTGTAGGTACACAAGAGTTACATATATTTTAAACGAAAAAATAAATAAAAAGCATAATAATGATGTGGAATGAATCTCACCAAATATATGAAAAACAACTCAAAATACTCAATATTTCATAAGTTGAGGAAGAATTTGAGAAAACTGCTTCAGAATTTATGTATACAATTCAAAATGTCAATAATTACTAAGAAAAGTCAATGACGGAGGCAATATCGAAAAAAAAAGGTAAATACTTCATAATACCTATCTGGGAGAGAGGAGACTACCGGAAATTTATTAAATTACAATTTTATTGATGAACCCAATGAATTGTATAAAGATCTGGGAATGAACGCAGCTTAGAAAAATAATATTTTGTTGAAAGTGATGATTGATATACCCGGGAAGGCGATATTAACTTTTCTCAAATAAAAAGATCACTCTTCGTTTGATGGGTCTTTCATAATTCTATCCAATACTGGTTACCTACATTCTTGAGTGATCAGCAGTTTTCTATTCGTTTCAAAATTCCGCAAGCAAGTGATGAATATGATTTCAATGAAAATTGTTTCCACACTTATTTCAGTTTGGAACGCGAAAAATTAAAATTTTGTTGTTTAGAAATATGAAAGTAACCAACATGCAACTAATGCTAGTTGCTCGATTGGTATTGTACAAAAAAACAAAGTTTGAGTTTAAAAAAATTGATATTCAGTCAAGTGGTATTCATAAGGATTGTTTTCTGATATATTCTCGTAATTTTCAAATAATTTCATTGTTGCTTTGATAGGAGACTGCAAAGCCAGCACCCGAGTGACGGAGCTGAATGCATTAACTGTATGTCAAGTATTCCTTTCGACTTTAAGGAGATTGCTTCTATCCAGGATGATGTTTTGATTCGAATTGGAAATACGTTTCGATTGGGATATTAAGAATTCTGAATATCATTTACAAATGTTTGATATTCGAGGTGGTGTCTGAATTGTTGTTTTATTTTCGTGAGGTTATGTGAATCAGTGGAGTGTAGCAATTCGATTTCATCACGGTCTTTTGTATCTGTTCAATGTATTGGTGAGTTTTATTTGATTTTCATATCCATTTGAGATGTCCTAGTGGAGTTAAGATCTAGTCACTGTCATAATCATGATATCAAATAAAACCTTTTCAGTCACAATGTAATTTGAATATTTGATTCCATTACTTCAATTTGGTTAGGATAGTGATTTGGAATTGTGAGAATGATACCCTGAGAGTCACGTATGATTCAAGAATAATGACAACTAGATGTTAGTTTTATTTATGTCAGATTTATCGCTATTAGAAGAAGTGTTTTATCGCTGAAACATTCTGTTTTGGTGGTCTAGCCTTCAAATTCTTTTTCGTTTTATGGGTCTGAACGAAAAAATTGCTGAAAAACTCTGTTTTGGCAGGCGGGCCTACAAATTCTTCATAATTTCATCGCAATGGAGGAAACAATCACAATGAAGGTTCCAATTTTTTCCTGTACACTTCCTGATAATGATGAAGTTTGTTTACAAATCCATTCCTAACATCATGGAATAGGGTCTGGTTTTCATGAAAAACGGTTCGAAAGTATGTTAAATTGGAGAGAGTTGTCAACAAAATTTTCTGAACGATATTTATCGTTAGTTAACAGATTGTGAAAAGAATTTAAAAATTACCCTCATTTTCATTTTACGGTGACAAGTGACCATACTTTTATTTTGCACCAAAATTTTTGGAAATGATACATTATAAATTAATTTTTTTCCGACTTCGATGATCAAGTCTTGTTCAAAAGCTGGGAGGTTGCACATTTTACGTCCGCAGCAGATCTATCTCCTGAATGATTGAAATTGAGTGATTTCATTCAACATCAAACTATAATTCCATTTTAATTGAGAACAAAATTTTGTTCTGCCTTCTGAAACATAGAAATTCCAACACTTTCGGGACAAATGTAAATGATCTAGGATATATTTGTTGACCTCAACGACTACCAAGACGTCACCACTAGCATCGATGGAAACCTCTAGTTGAAAAGACAGTTTTTTTCTCTTCAGCTTCCACTGCGAAAACAAGCAGTTGACTGGATTGTGAAAGAAATCTCTGAATGAAAAAGGGGAATTGTCTTGCTCACTTCTCAACTAAAAACTGTTCTTAGTCAGATCAGCTAAATTAAACTCAACCTTTTTCTCTTGTGAAATAGGAAGTACAAAAAGTTGAAATTTGAAATGGGTTTAACAAATTGATTGAGATCGGTAATGAATGCTACTATTTCAATATCTGGTTTCTAATCTCTACAAACCTCCTTATATTTGACTTGTTATTGGTACCGATAATAAAATTCTCATTCGAATGATTTTATTTTGTATTGTTATATGGATAGACAAGGACTTTTGATCAGTATACCGGTATTTTGCCTGTCTGCTAAAAAATTGTTTCTGGTAAATGATTTTCAATTTCACTGTGAATAGTAGGTTTGTTTTTAGACCAAACCATTTCTAAGTACAGGGTGGGGCACCGAAAACGAAACAGATCAAATATTTTTTGGGAAAGAAAGTTTTTGGTTTTCTACTACTCCATCTGATACAGTAGTAGAAAGCCAAAAAACTTTCTTTCCCAAAAAATTAATCACTCCTAAAAATATAACCCTTTCAAATCAGATCAAATATCTTCAAAACACATACTTTTTGAAAAAAATGCAAAAATACGTCGATTTGTAATCCAAGGGAGACATCTTTCTATCATAACCACAACTGCCGTACCTCTTTCCCCACCTCTCGGTCACTATTACCCAAACAATTTGAATAGGGAAAGTAGTGAGTGTGACATATCATTAAAGAGGATAATTCCATAAGGAATTCTGTCATGTCAATATTTGCCACCTAGTTTTCTATTTTGGCGCCCTCTTGCGTGAAAAAATTGTTCGGTATCCCAAATTATGAGACTTCATTTGCAAGTTAATTGGACATGAATTAGGTAACAATGCATTATGGAATTTTTCTTAGGGAAAAACAGAATGGCGGCTCCACAATGGCGGACCAGATTTTCAATTATGGTCCGATTTGATTCAAAATTGATAAGTGGTGTTTTTCAGGGTCGGAAATTATGGTTTATTTGTCAATGCAAAAAACAATATGGTGGCTCCGAGAAGGCAGACGAAATTTTTAATTTATGGTCTGATTCCAATCAAAATTAGTATGAGGGGATTTTCAGGGTAGGACGGTATTCGTAATTGAGGTTCGATTCGATTCAAAATTGGCAAATGGGGGTTTTATTTGGTTCCCAGTATGACTAAAAAGAATTCATTGAATTGGCGAAAAAAAGCTTTTATACAAACGCGATAAAAATAAAAATATATATATTTTTTGATGTGTGACGTAGGTTATTCTGTGCGTAACAGAATCTGAATTCCTTATGGAATTACCTTCTCAATGCTGTATCACACTTAGTAATTTCCCTATTCAAATTGTGTGAGTGACCAAGGGGTGGGGAGAGAGGTATAACAGTTGAGGTTATGACAGGAAGATGTTCCCCTTGGATTTGAAATCGAAAAATTTTTGCATTGTTGTCACAACAAATGTGTTTTGAAGAATTCGTTTTGGGTGCCGGGTCGAATCGAACCATAATTACAAATTTCGCCCGCCATCTTGTTTTTACATTGACAAAAAAATTATAATTTTAGACCCTGAAAATCACCACTTATCAATTTTGAATCAAATCAGACTATAATTGCAAATCTTGTCCGCCATTGTGGAGCCGCCATTTTGATTTTTCATTTAGAAAAATTCCATAATGCATTTTCACCAAATTTATGTCAAATTAGCGTGCAAATGAAGTATAATAATTTGGAATACAGGACAGTTTTTTTTCAAGCAACAAGCAACATGAAATTACCTTTTCAATGATATGTCACACTTACTACTTTCCCTATTCAAATTGTTTGGGTATTAGTGACCGAGGGGATGGTGGAAGAGGTAGGACATTTGGGGTTATAATAGAAATATGTCCCCCTTGGATTACCAATCGACGTGTTTTTGCATTTTTTTCAAAAAATATGTGGTTTGAAGATATTTGATATGTTTCCTTTTCGATGCTCCATCTTGTATACCTAAGTTTGAAAAAGTTGAAAAAAAATATAAGTTATTATGATTGCGTAACCTAACTTTGTTTAATAATAACTCTGGTGTGGTTTCACTCCACCTTTCCACACTTTCTCAGTTCAGGAATCGAATAAACTTTCCAAAAATGGGGAGATAGCAAAAATGTTGATGGTTTGTCATTTCATCATGGCCAGTACTAAACTTTTTGGGATTATTCAGTATACAATACTGTAAAGAAGATACAGTTGAAGAGAACTTATAAGAATATCGAATGATATTGCGAAATACGTTCCATAGAAAAATATGTGCATTATATTTGAATGAACATGTTTAGGAAAATGGCCTCTTTCACATATCAGAACACTTCCGATGTAACTCGAACAATCATTTCAGAATTATTTTATTCATTTTCAGGTACAGTTGCCGTCTACCAAATGTTTTCGATGATGTTACTGGCGAGGTTTCCCATTAGTTTCCTGAATTGGTTTCTGTTGGGAACAGGTGGAGGAATTCTGACAGACTTCATCCAGATTATTTCTATATCCGTCACCGACTCAGACATAGATGGAGCACTTATTTATTTTTTAACAGGAACTCTTCTGATAGTGGCACAAATTTCCTTGACTTTGGGAATGAAATACACGAAATTATATGTCTATTATTCGGAAGACACCGCAGCAGATGAAAGAAGTAAAGATAACAAATTTTCTTGGTCAGAAGTGAAAGACGTTGCGAAGGATGTATGGCCTCCTGGTCTTATTATAGCTATGATACTGTTTACAATGACTTGTGTTCATCCTTCAATTACAAGCTTGGTGATGTCTCAACATTATTTGGAGAGCACTTGGGGAAGTGAGTACTTTATTTCCATTGGTCACTATAATTCTATTCACCAATCACTAGAGTGAGGAAATCTTTCATATTTAGGTGTGGGTAACTACTTTCAGAATTGTTGATTCAGATAATGCTTGATATATTTTTGACCATTGTGATGTGAAATTATTTTGATATAAATATTAATCTAAATCGGTTACTTCATATTTCAATCCAGTTAGTGGTGGTTTATATTTGAGAGAAGTCTTATTATTTTCACTTCCTTTTATGCAACCGTTCCTTTCCCATGAAAATCTTACATTTTTTATCGATTTATCATAAAGTAATCACATTTAATATTCATGCTACATCTTTTTGCCGTATTATTTCCTATACTTCTTCAGAGCAGTTGTCTGATCATTTATTCCAAATCTCTGAAAAACACTGTTGGCTCATAATCTTGCTTTTACCCTTCCATTTTATCATAACATCCAATCCATTTTTTTCCTATACGGGTTTCTAGTTGGATGATTTCCATTTTTCTGGATATAATCTGAACTATCTCTAGATTACATGCGTTCTGTATTCCAGGTTATGAAATTCATACGAAACATGTCTCTAACCCTTTGTTGCGACAGTGGAGGTATCTGCTTCAGCAGAGATATATATGAAATCGGGAAAAAATCATCAAGAAAATAGCTGAAAGTAACTAACGAGTAACAAATAAGAAAGATGAGATAATTGGGACACCGAAATTTAGAAATTTTCTTTTTGAATCCTCGAGTTCTCAGAAGGATGAAGATTTAAAATTCATAATTGTTTCTCATGAACTGAAATACACCAACGTATTCTGTTGAAAAATATGTTGAAATCTGTTTTCCGTATTAACCAGCTGTTGCTTCCCTATGAACGACAACTCGCAAAAGTCGAAACTTGTGCGAGCTGAAGACTAACGAGGTCTTACCTTTCAACGTGTGATTCCTAACACGGGTTGAACAATAAGAAGTGGAAATTGATCGTCTGGCCTTGCGTTTTGAACAACCAGTTCACACAGCGGCCGATTGACGAGTGAAGCAAATGACCCACGTCAACCCACCAGGATATCGTACCACCAGGCTACCGTCCTGATTTTTGGAAAATTTAACAAAAAAGTGGCTTCTCGTATGTTTGTGTTGTGTTGGACAACCTGAAAGACGGGACGACTGAAAAGAAAAACCTGGCATTTACCGAATAAACTGAGGATTACGATGAAAAGTATGTTGGTCTAGAATAGCTCGCTATAAGGAGAATTTTTCACATGTTCAGTTTCATAGACCAGAGGAATCTGTGCATCAGAAAACACTACAGGATACGTGAGGAATGCTCGAAATTTTTTATCCTGGTAAATGGTAACAAACGGTTTACTGGTGCCTCTAATAGTTTAGAAATCAAAAACTGTAGAATGAGATTTATTAAATCGATGTCCCATTTCATGTAATTATTACAAGAAGAAGCCAAGTGAATATCAATTATCATAATCAGGTGATCAATAATATACAAACAGAATAAAATACAAAAACATCAAAAATTAATACTAAGTGTTCAAGAGATTACCGCCATTTGATTTCCCTAATTTTTGATGGAAATTATTTGGTTGGATACATATAAAAGCCCAAATTAGTTGTTATCCTTCTGTCTTGGACTAACTCAGTCCAGTACTTCTTGAATGAATATATTATGGTTAGAAGCCGTATCTCTTCCATTGACAGGTTCAACAACAACAAAGAGAAAATCCTTTCGACCAGCCACTTCTGTTTTCTTGATAATAATACTTGCATCTTCTCTCGTTTATTTCTCTTGCCTTCGAAATCTCAATAACATCCATTCGTCCACACTATCCAAGAAAACCTATTTCTGGTGCTCATCTCACCACATCTTCAGCAATAGTGGATATTCTTCTAGACCTCCTCTGCATATCTTTCTGGACACAAAATGAATGAATAGCATATAGAATTTTGTATATTGCCAATTGCACAAAACAGGATCATGCGAAACGTAAAACACTTATTTTTTACACTTGATGTCCTTAACTCTCAACACTATGAAATTTCAAATGAAGTGGACCTGATCTTTCGGGAGTAAAAAAAAAAAAGGGAAAAAACGTTCAGGTTCCGCAGTAGGAGTATAAAGTCGCAGGTCTAGAACAGAGATAACGACCTGCCTAGAGGCAGGTCGTTACAAAAAATCTTTTCAATAGGAAAACTTTACAAATTATCTCTGACATAAATTCCTCACCACATCAGTCCAGGAAGTAACGGAACTACTGACTTCTTTGCAATGCAGGACTCTGCAAACGGTTTCATCAATGAGGCAAGAATAGTTTTAGACTTCTGGCAAAATCTATCAAGATAGAATTCATTTCTTCATTTATACACCCTTGGGAATACCTTTGTTGTCCATCAGGCTCACTTAGAGGACACTGCCATTTTGAATCATCATATGTAGGTAGTAGAGGTGTCGATATCTCTCCCTACGAAGACGCCTTTGATGAGATTGTCAGAGGACTCAATTCTGAAGGTGACCAGTTGCAAATTAGAAACCCACCGCCTAACGAAATTTATTATGTCTTTTACTACTGGACGACTAGATGAATTTCACCAGACAGCGCTGTTTCGACCCACCAAGATCTCATCAGTGCTACTAGACTGAGTCACTCAACAGATACTTGAACGCCCACTCACTTTGGAATCTGATCTGACCTAATCTGTCCCAAAATATTGATAGAGTGACTTATAGTCGTAGAGATGGCGTCAAAAATGGTCAAGATACTTCAAAATGCTGATGCTTTTCAAATAAGATCACGTTTTATTGATGGAAAGTTATGAGTAAGTACTTTTAGTATCGAGATAATCGCCGCTGAGACGCTCGCGAATGTATAACAATTGAGATCTCTGTTTTCTGATAGCTGAAAATGTGTATGTCGGGGATGCTTTATACGCGTCAATAAAACTGCACGGTAACCAGATAATTTCCAAATGAGATTAGATAATTTTCAAATAGAATTCAAGTTGAAAATAAAATGATAGATAATATTTCAAATATAATTCTTTTTCTCAAGGTTAAAAAATTCATATAACTTCATTATCACTTGAATTATTTTTCATATATTTTTTTATATTCAAATTTCAGGAAAATATTTCACTCCAGTCATCACCTTTTTGCTATCCGATATTACCAGCATGGTAGGAAGAATACTTTCCTTGGGAAAAGTGACGGTAAGAGACTTGACGTAATGAAAAGAGATGAACAGGTAGTTAGAGAATTGAATGGATGAATGTTGAAAAATATTCCCTAGTGCCGAATTCGGTATTGAAATTTGTTTTCCTGAACATAATATGATGATGACGCAAACATTGTTTCAGGGCATCAACACATTTTAATAGCATCAAAAGTGAATATGGTGGAATATAAAGAGATTTTTAATGTCCCTATTGATAACAAAACATTTCTGGAACAAAAACCGCCCAGTTTGTCTCAGTTTAACTGAATTTCTTTCTTCCAAGACGGTTTTTGACCAAACTGGCCAATCATCTGTACTTAGTTTGTTGATTGAAAAACACCAGTAAAAAAAACAAGACAGAAATGAATCAAAAACTCTGTTTCTACTCTACTGAAAACAACAAATGTGTAGTCTTTAGCTATTTTTTTTTCACATTCGAATTCTATGTTTAGTAAAATTTCTTTATTATTGCTTTTGATCGGTATTCAATTCGTTCGAAGAAAATAAGCATTGCAAAACAAGATGAAATCTCTTTTATCTGATGTTTTTGAACCAATAAAAATTTTGACAAATTCGAAATTACAAAATATGTTTCATGATTTTGTAAGACTGTCATGTAGCGAATTAGAAAACCTTATAAATCTAGTCAATAGGAACATATCCATGCGGAATACTATCTATATAAAGTTGATATTTTTATTGATGGAAAATAAACTTGCTAGTTTCTTCAGTTGCTTAATTTTCATGATGTCAATTTTTTTACATAAAGTCGCTAGATACAAATACCCAATAACGAGTTTTCAGTTGAACGTACGGAAACAGATACCCTTTTATGTTCCCAAGTTCAGATTGGATTCTTAAATCACAATCGAAACAATCGCAATACTGCTAGTATCCATAAAATGCTTCAAAACTGTCAGTGAAATGTTGCAATTATGATAAGAACGTCAGAGTTTCTGATTTGTTTTTGTTTTGTCCGTTTGGAGAAAAAACCCTCTTTACTGTACCACGTTTATGAGTTTTCCACTCACCAGCCAGAGAAGAAAATATTAGTAATGAATGTGATAATATTATTACCTTGGAATTATTTTATTAGAAAAGTACCTGTAGTACTTATAACATTTACGTAAACTATTTCATTGAACTTCTATTTCGAAAATTACGATTGAATTTTCATTTCAATCATTATTATTTTGATATTCTGCATAAAAAAATATGTCTGATGCCTAAATATTAACAATCAACACTTATTTTTCAGAAATCCAATTATCCCATCTGGATAGGTGTAACGATGATTAGAATGATACTTTCTGTGTCATTTATTATTTTTTGCAATGCCCAACCAAGAAGTCATTTATCGGTGGTTTTTGATAAAGATTGGCAATTTATCCTATTTATTATTATATTCAATTTTAGCGGTGGTTTAATCATGAACGTGTCGTGCCTCAGTGTACCTGGGTGAGTATGAATAATTTTGTCAGAACACTTCTTGATATTCTGTGAAAGAAAGTTTTTGGATTTCTACCACTCCATCTTAATATAGAAAAATGTGGGAATCTTCCAAAGAAAGGAAGGAAGTGATCTATTTTGAAAGAAGAAACAAATACTTTTATATGTACACTAAATTATACAGAAAACAATTTTCCTTACTCAGTTTGTATTCCAAATATTCTTTATGGAATTGAATCAGATGTCATTAACAGGATTTTTACACAATATAATATATGCAGTGTTCAAATGAAAGTATTTGTTTTGAAATAATTATCAATATTTCAACAATATTGTTAGCTGAACTAATTGTACAGTAATGCTTGTCATATTCTTCTGTACAAAATATGGTTTTCTCATAAATTATTCGCCTTCTGTGTCCAGTGCCTCATACTCACATAAAACATGACGAGCTGTCTCTATCCCTCCGTTACATCGACTACACTATTTCGTTCAGGTGCTCTGTGAATGGACATTGTTCAATGGTTAACCCTGAAACGATTATAAGCTGATCCCTGTTAAGTTAAAGTAGTTATTCAGTTCACTTTCATAAAGGTATTTCAGTATATGTTCCTCACTATATTTTTGCCAGTACCCTTCATGTTTTTTTTTCAACAATTTTGCTACTCCCACATCTGATTCAAAGCCTATCCATCGAGTAAGTCGATGATCCGTATCTGACACACTCATCAGCTTTTTTGTTGTAGTGATACCTGATCCTATGGGATAAATGTGTATTGTTTGAGTGGGTAATAATACTTTTCTAATGTTGGTTGAGGACTTCCCTCCTGATGTTTCTCCCGATGCCACCACACTGACTTCAACCATGAACCCCTTTTCCAATCTCCTCCTATGACTTAGTTTTGGGATGCGATGGACATCACATGACCATGAGTTGTTACATCATTACTATGAACCCTCTTTTAACTTTCCGCCTTTGAGTTTACTTCGAAAGCCGCAACGATTCGATAACCTCGGGTCGCACGTCACATGACTTTACACCCGATTTTGGACCTCCTTCTACGACTAGTGACGTCGCATGTCATAAGACCTTGAATGTATGTGCAGTTTCAGCTTGCGCATGCTGGTAACATAGTAAAAATCAACCACTCCGACTACTTTCATTCATTAATTCACAAAGCCGTACGCTCATATAAAAACGAAATTTAGGGTTATTATAGAATATTTTGTGGTAAATTACTTATAACTAACTACAAAAACTAAAAACAATAATAATAACAGCGAATAAACTGAACACAATATCAATTTCCAACCGTTTATTATAACTAATCCGATGTTCGTGGTACCGTCAAATCCTTCGATACTACAGCACTGAGAATCTCATCAAGAGCGGTTGAAGGTCACGTGGTGAGAGAGCCTACTACTGTACTGGTAACTTGAACACAGTAGCATGCTAAAAGACGTTTTCTGGCGCTCATGTATTCAAAACGTATAAAGTATTCATCAGTGATTCAAATAAATTCATTCTGGCGTTGAAACGTATTCATGACGATTCAAAACTAGCGTGAGGTTGGTTTTGAAACGGAATGTGACGTTACGTTACGTCAGTTGTCAGTTTCTGTTTTATTTTGTTGTTGTTGGTCCATATTTTGAATAAGAAAAAGAATTCTGGTAAACCGGTTTCAAAAATGCAGCTACATTTGTAATATTCATGCAAAAAATTGTATGCACCAATTCTGATTGAGATTAAAGAAAATTGAACAGTTTGTAAAAATTCTGGCGAATTTTATCATTAATGACGTCACTATGAATCGTTTTTGAATACATGCTCGAATACGATTAAACGCCAGAAAACACACTAGAGACCAAGTAGTGTCACTATCCCCACTTTTTGGTAATGAATCACAGTGCGTATGAAGGAATCATGAAGGGAAGTTTTGGCATATTAGACTGACTACGTTTGGCTTGTAGTATCATGATAAAGAGAAGTTTTGTTGGGGCTAATATTACCACTTCGCCAGGAATATTCCAAGTTCTGATTTAATTCATATTCTATTCGTATTTTGAAAGATATGAGAATAATGTTCAGAAATAATTGAAAGTTATAAAAAACAACGAAGATGTTACCAATAGGATGAAGTTTGCGAAATGATAGCAAATAGCGATTCCAGCATTTCTAGGTGTGTGGCCAATTTGAAAAAAATGAAGGATTGTATGAGTTGAGAATGTGATATTTTGTAGTTATATTTCTTATTAGCAGATATAAATTTTCATCTAGGGCTTAATGAATGAATAAATGAGTGATTCAATTGAATTGTTTTGTTTTCATTTGTAGCACATTTTCTGGATGTCATTAACCAAACAAAAAATGTTCCAACACTCTTTTCCAACAATACTCAGATTATCAGAAGATTTTTATCAGTTTATTTTTTTGATATATAGTCATTGAATTATATTTTAAACATCATGAAAGATTTATTTGAAAACCATATATAGAATGATATTTGTTTGTCTCATACAGGTAACAGATTCATTGTCCTTCATTAGCTATAACCGATGTAGCCAAATGGTGAAATAGAAACGAATCCCTTTAAAAGTTGAATGCATTATTTCATCCCTTTTTTTTAAGCATTTAAATAATTTTTTAAAGAAAAAGGTTGAAATGGTAAGTTTAAAATGCGTTGTTTTAGAGCTCTTTTATGAAAACTACTTGATTTTCGTCAAGAGGAACATTCTCCGTTCTGATTGTTTACTATTCTGTGCCGCTAGCTACTATGCAATCAAACACGACGCTAAGGCCGGCCGCAATTTGAGACGCAGGTCCGTGAGGTGACGCAGAGTGAGTCACGTTGAATTTCTGCGAACCATACAAATGATAGGAACCCCGCAAGTTCCGACGCAGGGTGACGTGACGCAGTTTTCACGGTCCGTGACCCTGCGTTACGCAGTCCTCCTTTCGCAGATTTCTCGGCGTGTCAAGTAAAATGGAGAAAAAATTAATAGAGGCAGTTAGAAATCGTCGCGTTTTGTACGACACTAGCCATGAGGACTATTTGCGAACAAAATTAATAAGTTCAATATGGGAGGAAGTGGCAAAGGAAAGCGATATGAAGCTAGCAGAAATAATCGATTCAACCTCCTCATCATTTTCTGACTCAGATTCGGAGCTGATATCAATTGAAAGTTCATAAACCAAATCCATTTGAAAATCGAAAGGCAAGAGACACGTCACCTAAGATCTGTAGGCTCAAACTGCGTTTCAACTTGCGGGGGTCTACCCACCCGCAGTTTTCTCTCACCGTGACTCACAATGCGTCACCTCACGTCGTCACAGTGACGTCGTGACGACGTCACTGTGACGTCGTCACTGCGTCGTCTGCAGTGACGCGTTCAGTCTGTAAAAAGACCCAGTGGTAAAAGGACGCACTGTATGTGTCAGTATGCTCTCGACCCTCTGCTATAGCGGTATAGTCGAAGTAAACGATATTGTATAATCTTGAAGTTGGCGGCGCTCTCAAAGGCCAAAAAACCAATACAATTTTTACTAACCGAGTTTTATGATTGGCTGAAGACTCATAAAATCGAATTTGAAGTCATTTCACGGTGACAAATAGAAATCGGGAAATGCGAGGATGATTATCGCCGTCGTGTTCAGTTCAAGAACTGATCGCGATGTGAGTGTTGAAATCCGATATTGGTGCACTTATAATTACTCAAAATTTTTGTTATCTGTTTAAAATGTGGCGTCCTTGGACAAGTACTAATAGTAATAACGAGTGTGATAACAACGCAGATTTTTTTCAAGTGTAGTGATTGCAATAGCGATGGTGAACAATGCGAAAAAGAGATAACAGTGAATAAGTTTGGGATGCATTTGAATATTGAAACACAGAGAGTATGTTTCAATGTATATAAGAATCTACATCTCAAGTGTGGTTTCGAGAGAAACAAACTATTACAAGCAACATCAGATTTGACCGAAATTCCTTTCTCAACTGTACATAAAATAGCTAAAAACAAACCTTATGAACGCAAGACGCGATGTGATACGGGATTACCAAAACCTTTAGATGTTCATCTAATAAAGTCATTGAAGAAAACAATACGCGACTGTTACAAAAGCAATGCGATTCCTACAACTAAAATCATAAGAAATAAATTGAATACTTCCGGCCATAATGTGAGCTGCTGTGACAAAACTCTTCAGAATTGGATTCAGATTCAAAATAATAAACAAAGCGTCAATCAGTTATGGAAAGCAGAAGAATAGTGTAACTGCGTAACAAATACTTACACTGAATAATTAAATAATTAAATAATTACGACAAATTTTTATTTGGACGAAACTTGGTATGACACTCACGACGCAGTTACGAAAGGGTGGACTGATGGTTCGAGAATGTGCACGACTAACATGCCTGCAAACAAAGGATCGCGACTAATTATTGTGCGTTGCGAAGGGAGTAGAGGATGGGTTCGGAATTCTTTGAAATTATGTGGATGAAACTATGATTTCAATTTAAGAGCCACCGGTAGACAGCTGTCTCAGCCTATTGGGCATCGTCAGTACCGGGCAGGCGGTCCTCGATTGAAGACAAAATGAGAAAAACCAATAAAGTACTTGATAAAAATAGCTGCGTAAACGCAAGCGAAACATAAGTGGAACCACCTATTGGTGTGACAACCAAATCAACTTGCCAACCTTTTTTCTACCGGTGGCTCTTAAATTGAAATCAGTATGAAAATGATCAGAAAGTACTTATCTATTTATTTTTTGAATTTCATGGAATTATTTTCCAGCAGCTTGACTGCATTAACCGATTATCGAGTGTGCATGATACAAATCAAAAATGAAACAATTCGTGGACACAACACTCCAAAAAAGGGGGGCAAACCGTGGACACGTGTTTCTGGCTATTGGCCTCATCAGCATGGCATTTGAATGTCATTTGAAACCATTTACCTGTTGTATAATTATCATGCTGGGAGATGATTACAAAAAAAGGGATTTAAAGGGTTAAATAGAAAGATATATCATCATTTTGTAGCTCAATCATAAATATGCCACATTTTTACATCAAAGTGCTTTTTTTGAATCCACATAAAGAGTTAGAAGGATTCAGAAAATGAAATAATGAAAGACAATAGTTTTCGTGAGGAATATATGAATGGAATGGATAAAAAGACAACTTGGTATTTCAATATAGAAAATTAGGTAACTGTGCAGATATACTTGTGGAAATGGTTTGATGAACATATCAAATATCAAATCAGTAACGACTGCTGTGAATCCGGGAGTGAAAAAAACATTGAAGTTTTAAGGAAGGATTTTGCAGTAACAAGCCAAAAATCGATCAAATCATCTAATGTAACACATGATATTCTGATAGAGGTCTGAATATATCATTGGGCTTTCACTTAGGATTTCATATACGTGAATATGTTACAGTTGTTTAAAGTGTATAACATAAACATTGTGGAAATACAAAAATATAAGAAAGATATGACTTCAAGAGGATACGAACCCAGTTGAAATTATATTTTGAGACACCTCAAATGAAATTGAAGTGATTTCATCCAGAAATAATAACCATGACACTTAAATATTGAGGAAAAAAGTGTAGAACAGGTGATTATGTACAGGTTAAAGGTAATATAGATAATAATTTACTGAAATTACATAATAGTAGGCACTAAATTTTCAGAAATATTATTGCATTGAAACGAAAACATTGTTGTCATGTTGTGATTCTATATTTTTCATCACCTTCTATCTAAATCATACACATGCAGCTAAATGGCCATTGAAGAAAATTTCTCCTAAAGAAATGTATTCAACTGCATCAATGTTCATTAAATGAATATAAAAACATTTAATTATATTCTGCGATGAAAATTTATAAATGGCAACATTGCCTACTCAGAGATGTTTGTGGGGAGGAAAAATAATAACCATGACACTTAAATATTGAGGAAAAAAGTGTAGAACAGGTGATTATGTACAGGTTAAAGGTAATATAGATAATAATTTACTGAAATTCCATAATAGTAGGCACTAAATTCTCAGAAATATTATTGCATTAAAACGAAAACATTGTTGTCATGTTGTGATTCTATATTTTTCATCACCTTCTATCTAAAGCATACACATGTAGCTAAATGGTCATTGAAAAAACTTTCTGCTAAAGAAATGTATTCAACTGCATCAATATTCATTAAATGAATATAAAAACATTTAATTATATTCTGCGATGAAAATTTATAAATGGCAACATTGCCTACTCAGAGATGTTTGTGGGGAGGAAAAAAGAACAGCAGATTAAATTTGCCGTGAGATAGATATAGATATGAATATTGGCCCATCAGCTGAGTGCCATTAGGTCAACATTTATGCGCGTAACATTCGTTGAATAATACGTAGAGTGAATATTAATTTTTTTTATCTGTTATTATAATTCAGTTATGGAGATTTAAGTCTGTTTCAACACTAATGACAGTTGTGAAATTTTTGTTATGAAAACTCTGAAATTGGAAATACCTTTTTGAATAACATAATAATATAATACATAATGAATAAATAATGTTTGATACCTAGCCTAGATGAACATGAAAGAGAAATAATATCCATTCTATAGATTCAATCCATTCCTAAAAGTTATAATGTAGTCGACGTCACAATATTAGGTACCTACATTTCTAGGGAAAGGATTAACAGTACCTATATAAAAAATATATCAGGTAAAAACCAAGGGATTTGTTTAAGTACTGAAAGAATATAAATATCATTATACATCAGTTTTACTCTGCGAGCAATATGGAAAGTGAAAGCAGTCATAGAAAAAGTTCCATCGGAGATAAGTCCGGTGATCTAGGTGGCCAATAATCTTCCCAATCACGTCCTATCACTTTGCCCCTAAACATCTGACTGAGACACTTTTCCACTTCTACCGATTGGTGGATCGGTGCCCCGTCAAGCTGATACCACAAATTTTGTCTAACACTTAGAGGCAGATAATCCAAAACTTCAGACAACTGCTTCATAATGAAATTTCTGTACATATCTGCGTTCGAATTTTGTTTTAAAAAATATGGTCCAATTATTTGGTTATGTAATAACCCACACCATACATTTGTTTTGAATGAATATTGGTCACGGTATTCTATTTCAAAATTTAGACTATTGTTGGACCACCAGCGACAATTTTGGAAACTAACTGTTCCGTTCGACGTGAAAGTTGCCTCGTTGTTTCATAAAATCCTGTAGAGAAATGCGATATCATTTTCTCTCTCACTTTGGAACCAAAATGAAAACCCTGCTCGTATATCGAAATCTCTTCCTTTAGGAGTGTGTATGAACTTTGGGTTAGAAATGAAATTTATTTTTGTGCAAAATTCATCTCACAGTTTCTCTGCCAATCCCGTATCTTCACTAATGCTCCTAATATTAGTTTTTTCGTTTTCAACAACGCTCAAACAAACATTGAGTTGTTCTTCTTCATTATCGATAATGTGGTTTCTTGAAACGATTGTCCACAGAACTAGTTTTACTTAATGTTTTCAATATCCTTTCCATGGTACTAAAGTGAATATTTCTTCGTGGATGCCGGTGATTGAAACCTTTCGATATGATAAATTCTGACCACATAAAAGAACGATCTCCAGTTTGTCTTGTGTGGATAACATTGTACATAAAACTTATTCGTTAATTATGAATGTACGAAAATCTGTACACAAAACAACTCGATTCATGAAACGCAATAATTTGACATTAACCAAAACCAAAAATTTGTTTCAAATGCCTACTAAGGGAAATTTTGATCGATAACTATTATTTTTTTTCCGATATGTTGCATTGGTCTTGTTATGTTTAAAATAAAAAAAAATCATATCATGTTTAGTACAAATCGCTAGAACGTAAGTCTTTTGAATAGTTATTAACCTGTAGGTCAATGTTTAGTTAACAGAAAAATATGATATTTCGGGTTAGTTTGTAAATGAATGATTGATAGAAAAATTTGCAAACTGAATAAAAATCTAGCAACAAAGACGAATGTCTGGAAGTGTATTTACTACTTTTTTCGATAGCAGGCCAATGCGGATATTTTCTGACATTGAAGTCTCGTATTCATAAAAAATATGGAATTTGAATCATGTTTTGTTCGAATCGATAGAGCGAAAGATTTTAAAAATTGAAAAAATTGGAAAAACATCGAAGTGACAGTAGAGAGTCCAATTTCGAGCATGGGTATAAAATTGAAAATTCAGCAACTTTTCTCTTTGTCATTTTCCAAAATTTACAAAATAACTGATTTTTTAAGGATTTTTGAAAATAATGTCAAATTTGACAGGTTTCGAGTAGAACGCGGCAAAAGGAAAGAAACTGTTTTTCACTAATTTTTTAAGCACAAATTAAATGCGAAGTTGAATTTTTCTTATATTTATTAATAAAAAAACTTCCATATGTCGCGAACTTAATGTGTGACACTGTATATAAGGGTTCGTATTCCAAAAACTATTGAACCTGATCATTTCAATGAATTTCTTTCACTGACTGAGATCCAACGATAATACGCTACAGTGTGAATTCGAAAGAGATAAATTACAAATTTGTTTTTTTTCTACTGTAGAATGGTAGCTTGTTCGAAACGTAAACTAATTAAATAGATAAGTCTGATTTACCTGTAATATTGTTAAAGTTCGTAACTGAATTACTTCAGTTAATGATATGGTTTCATTTGGGAACAAAACACAAGCACTACAGAAAAATCACTAAGGAGCTCTAGGAGTGGTGTCTGTGCGAAAGTAGCGATTCACATTGGATTCGAATCGCTGGAGATTAAAACAATGAGCAGCCACAGTCCATCGCTCATTTTTGATATGTATCGCTATTGGTGAAATCGAATGTGCCAAGTTACTTCAACACTTCCCGAGAAAGTATCTATAGAAAAGAGAAAGATCAGGGGATTGGCTTTTTTCTAGATGAAATTCAGCAACTTCAGGGTAGGCTTAGGGGTGGAGCTTCATACATGATAACAATACTCCAAAGAAGGTCTGATCTGAGCTTTATGAAGCGTAAAAAATTGCTGAGGTGTGTACAGTTTTCTGTTTCGGAATAGTGTTCCGAGGTTTTGAGAAGCAGCCGTTGCAATTCCAGCGACATGATTGTGCCGAGACATACTGGCCTTCAAGAAACTTATCGAGGCAGAAAGCGCAATTGTTTGTCCTGTCATTATTATATCCGGTTCGGAAGCATTTTATCTTTTTGGAGAAAACCGATGCCTGGGTTTTTGTTGTATCGAATTGAATCTGGTTACTTTCACCCCAATTCGAAATCACTTCTAGATCCCCATTAAGATATGCAACCTCCTGCTGCCGGTGAAGATGTGCATCCGCAACTGATGGAATACAAATTGAATGACAAGTATGCTGCCGTCAGCAAAACAATTTATTGAATTCTTGTTTTTCCAATAAGTCGTTGATATACAATAAAAAGAGGGTTGGAGACAATACGGATCCCTGGGGAATACCAGCGTTGATGGTTAAAGTATTTGAGAGATATCCATCGACGGCAACTAGCAGGAAACGTTCTTTCAGGAAGCTGGAGAGCCATGTACAAAAATTATTGCATTTGGCCGTAATTTTCAAAGGCCTTAGAAATATCAAGCGCAACAGTTCTTCACTCTTCATGTTTGTCGATTGCGTTATTCCAAATATGGGTGAAATTCGATAGAAGGTCGCCTGTTGATCTTTGTTTCCGAAAGCCATATTAATGATCGCTCAAGATGTTGAAGCCTTCCAAATATTAGGTGGTTTACGACTTTCTCCATGATTTTTGGTTTCACTGATGGCAAATCAACTGGTCTATAGTTATATGGAAGATTTTTCTTGCAATCATCCTACAAGAAGGAAAAATCCTTCTTTGTAAGAGAGTTTGAAAAGTCTGAAAAATACTAGTACGAGTGGGTGGTGTCTTTCCCAGAAAATCGACTGTGAAGTGGGAAGTAAATTGTTCAGCTAGTAGATTTGCTTTTTCTATAGCTGTTGTTGCAATTGAACCATCTGCTTGTGTTAGTGGTGGAATTGTGGATTTTGTATAGTTTTGATTTACACCTTTAGCTACCGAGCAGAAGTATCTAGACCCTTTGGGATTGGTGAGCAGTTCAGCTCTTATTCTCTGATTCTCAAGTTATTTGCTTTAATTTCTCAGCTTTTGCGATCATTAATGAACCTAGTTCGGTTTTCGAGCTTGCTGTAATAATTAGTGCCAAACCATATTCAGATTTGAAGTCTCATTGAACAGAATTTGTGATATCTGTGAACAGAGTGAATGTGAATGTGTGAGACATTGTGTAACTACGAGCAACTCCTGCCGCACCCCTACTTGGTGCTCTTAAGGCACTCAGATCAGTGAATAGTGGTCCAGATTTACTTTCAAATGGTATTATCTAAGTATTTTCACTCAATGTTTTTCCCTCATATTCTTGATAATCATTTTTGCATTCCTCAATGCATTCGATGCTCCTTTTCTGGTTCCGCTTATATCAGAACGGTATAATCGAGATTGATTTTGTCTGATATTCCACGTTTGAATTATTTTACTGCCCCCACCCATTTATATTCAAAATATTTCGCATTTCCTTTTGGTTTTCATTCCTGTTGTTACTAGTTGAGCAGCAGCCATTTCACTTTAATTCAAGCTGCATTTCCGAGCACGTAATCAGCCTTATGCCTTTCTTCAATTACGTAGTATATATTATACGGATGTTGAAAATTTTATCGAAGTAATAAAAGAGGGTTATTGTTTTGAGCTTGAGGAACCTGACTTCTATTGTTTTTGACAAGCTCATTGATGTCAGGTTTTAGTAAACATCGATTGTTGACCTTGAAGTTTAGATTTTAAAGATGACAATGTGTCCATTCTTATTTTTTCAGTGTAACGTCAATGATTCATATCATAACGTCTTATATACATACATACATAACTCCTTACAAAGAGGAGTTTGATTGCAAATCAAACACAGTGGTTTGCCTTTCCATCCTATGAAAAAACATGCAATTTTCCATTCAGACTGAAAAACTCCACACTCACTCACTCACTCACTCACTCACTATCAACTTCACATTTTTGTGACATTATGCTGAAATCGTAACAATTATGGAACTCGACACAACATTTATGGATATCACACGCCCACGACAAAAACAAATGCACAATTACTAGACTTCTCAATCACTACGCAGTACAGGTAGAATCCTCCTCCGACCGTATCGCTTCGTTTACTCGACTCAACAGACTCACGTCGCGCCGACGCACTCCTTTTATATCGATAAGGAAGGTTCTAGTCTAAAGCGCGTGGAAGATTCTATTGTTTTCAACAAAAATAATATGGTATTTTCGCTTGTTGCTAAGAGATGGCATTACTGTCTATGATTAAATTCTTTACTAGAACTAGGTACCAAACTAACACTCTCTCGCTTGTCTAGGCACGCATGTTTTTCTGTGATACATTGAGATCGCGAACCATAGTGATACATCCCGGGGGCCGGATGCGACCCGCGGGCCGTATCTTTGACACGACTGATCTTAATGAACTTCAGGGGACTGCCATGGTAAAAAGTTGAGAGCGTATTGAGGCAAGCAGTGCGTCTTCTCACCAGTGGTTTTTTTTACGGATTGAACGTGACAATGCAGAATCATCTCACTGTCGCGTTCGACTGCATAGTAATGATCGTTGTCAGTGAGCGTTCGAAAACATGAAATTAAAGATGCCAGCATGCGCAAGCTGAAACTGCATACACTTCCAAGGCCATATGTCATGCGACGTCACTAGTGGTGAGGGAAGGTCCACAATCGGCTGTAATTTCCGACGTCATGAGACGTGCTACCAATGTTATCGAATCGTTTCGGCTTTCGATGTCACATCTTAGGCGTAGAGTTGAAAAGGGGTGATGACGTTTTTAAGTAACCAACATGCGCAAGCTGAAACTGCACACACACATTTAAGGCATATGCCATGCGATGATGCTAGTAGTAGTGGAAGGACCTGAATCGGGTGTAATTTCTGAAATTTTGTAACGGGCTACCCAAGATTGTCGAATCATTGAGGCTTTTGTCAAGCCAAGTCATATGCGGAGAGTTAAAGCGTTAACTGTTTGAGATCGTATACTTCAATTTCATCATTGTAACTCAAAATATATAGGAAGATGCATTTTCAAACTTATTCAATATAACTTATTAGTATACTCTAATGAGGAGACACATACTTACAATACTGATAATTTGTATCCTTTCTGAACTATTCTCTTCCGAAGTTGAAAAGTGAGGAGAAAATAATAGATATGAAAAAAGTCTCAATTCCAGTCTCATTATCGATTTGTTTTTTTTTCAACTGTCAATTATGTTTTTCAGGTTCACAGAAAGAAATATAGAAACCGCTATGAAGTTACTGTCCCTCTCCATGACAGTTATAATGGCAGCATTTTCCGCAAATGGTGTGTTAATGGTGAAATTATTATGATACATGGAATATTTCCATTAAAAATGCAGATAACCCATTCGTTTCAATGTCATTATATGAATTGGTTGCTCTTTGTTATTCGAACTGTCAAACTCTCAAATTTTGTAACTTAGAGAGTGGAACTTTGAAATTATGAAATTCTAATCAACTATGGACATGTATTAGTAATGAATATTTCCACAATATCTTATAGAATTGTCTGAATAGCAGACATTTTTATTTTCGATGATGAGAATAAAGCAATATCTGAAAACTAATTTGACTATGAAAACATTTGCATATACGAAATGATATTCAGGATCCTATCAAGAGTTTGTCTTTGGGTATAGAAAACTTCATAACTCAGTCAAAAAATACACTCTAATGTGAGATTTCCATTAGCACGATCACAGTAAATAACTTTGCATGCCTACTATTCAGTTGAAGTATAATAAATGTAATTTTTGCTAGCAACTTATATTATTATGTAGTATATTATGAAGGAACGTTATTGTTGAAATGATACGTCTAGTATTCAGTGAGATGAAATTGATCTCATTGAGAAGTATAGGGTAATCAATGTTGCAGTCTGGGTAAAAACATTATATTTTTTCAAAAATGAATATTTCAAAAATGTTCTTTGAATACGTTCCATGGAAGGGTAGCATAATATGGTTAACATATTAATACCCCATATTCTAATTTGAAGCCCAACATTTCATTAGCTGAAAACAGGGTACTTTATATACCGAGTCTGAATGACATCTTTTGGTCAAATAGAAAGCCAAGGTCGCGTATTTGAGTCAAACGATTCAAGATTGTATTATAGATATTGTATGAAAATAAGTATCAATGCATTTTCTTTCCTCGAGAAGATAACAGATGAATATTGGTTGATACTCAACTTAAGGTGGTTTGTAGTACGCTATACATACAGGGTGTTAATTTGAAAACTTCCCACACTTTAATATCTTCCTTCCAGTGAATAATAATATGAGAAATCGAAGAAACAGGTTAATTATATAGTCAAGGGGGACACTTTTAAGGAATATTTGTAGCCCAAAGAGGGGAAGATGTTACCCTTAAAATCTTAAATAAAAAGGGGTTTTAAGTGGAACATTATTTTGATTGGCGTTCAATTCTGCTTCCAATGGTACCCTGAAGTTTTTTTCATGAGCAGTTTTCGAAAAAAAGGGTTCTAAACTTACATAATATGTAATTAGAATTAGCCTGTTCTGAAATGGATTATTGTATTGACTCCTTTCAATGAAAATGGTCAGAACAGTTAGAATAAATGTATTACTCGTGGAATTTTTTATTCGTTGGTTATTATCCTTTTACAAAATAAAATTTTATTTGCGAGAGAGAGATTTAAAACATGAAATCTACTCACGCCTATCTTATGAACTGTTAAAATGTCATCCATTTTGCTCTAAACTAGTAATTTACTGGCATGCTGCTGTAATTGGTCTTTTAAGTTCTTAAATATCAAAAGGTTGTGTTTTATAAACAACAGATTTGAGATGCCTCCAAAGAAAGAAATCTAAGGGTGTTGAATCCGGTGATCTCCGAGGCCATTCAACTGATCCCCTTCTGATAATCCATCTATCCGGAAATCTCTCGTTCAACTACTGTCGAAAATGATGAGGTGGAGCACCGTCCTGCTGGAAATGTAACAGATCCTCCTTCAAAAGTGTATCACCTTCTGCATCCTTTTGAGTTTCTAGCTCGTGAGTTATAAGAGGATTGATAGTCACTTCAAGCATTTCAGAGTACAGACTGCCAGTCAAGTTTTCTTCCAGAAATGATGAACCAATAATGGCATTTCCAAGAATAGGTACCAGCCCAAACATTAACTTTTTGTGGGTATTGTGTATGCCCTTCCTGAAAACTATGTGGATTTTTGTCACTCCAATAACGACAATTTTGTCTATCAACATTGCCATTCAGAAACAATGATCACTCATCGCTGAAACAGATGTTTAACAGAAGATTAGGAATGGTATTGACTGGATGAGGCATGATTTCACTAAACTCTATTCTTCTATTTTGATCATTCTCGTGGAGCTCTTGAATAATCTGCATTCCATAAGGATGAAATATACGCATTCTCAATGCTTTTTTTACAGTTTCGCGTGACATCCCAGTCTGTTCCTGATACTGATCGTAAGGAGCTCGTACGCTCTGCAGCAAATGTTTCCAAAACTTCAATATGAGCTGCTTAATTCAGTACTCTGGGGTTATTTCTTTTTTTATTTGTCACTGAACCAGTTTTTCAAAACTCATTCATCAAATTGAGTACATACCGGTGATTTACAATACAATTTGGATGTTTTTTGGGAAAGAAAGTTTTTGGCTTTCTACTACTCCATCGTGATACAAAAAAAAGGGATGAGGGAATATTCCGAAGAAAGGAAGGAAGTAATCAATTTGAAACTGAGTAACTCTTTCCCAAAAATATAACCCCTTCAATTCAATTTGGATGTCTTTCGTTAAAAAGACATGCTGCCCTTCGTGTGCACTTTCCAACTTCTCCATAAATTACACTTATCAAAGTAATCACTAAACAGCCCAACAGGTAGGTACAACTGTATGCACAATACTATCACATCGTTCAAATTTGCAAACCTTTTTTTTGCCTAAAAACAGAAACTTTCCACAGCAGAAGTAGCAAAAAAGGGCGGATATCTGTACACTTTCTGCGATGAGAATCAAAAAGTCAGCATTTACCAAACACAACATTACTGCCATCTACGTTTTACTATTAGACTACTTTTTGATGTAAATTATTTGGAGCTAATAGTTGAAATTACCCTAATGAAGGGTTGGAACGGTACCACCGGTACCAGTTCTGGTCAAACCATGCATCTCAGTATAGGCGTACTAGTAATTGCTTCTGTAGTTCAGAACGCTATTTTTCGGGAAACAATGAGTCAGGGTAACAGAAGCAAAATTGAACGCCAATGAAAATGATGTGCCACTCAACCCTCCTTCCCATTTGAAATTCTAAGGGTAACATTTTCTAGGGTTTGAATCACAGGGCTACAAATAGTACTTGAAAGTGTCCCCCTTGACAATGTAATTGACCTCTCTTTTCGATTCCTCACATTGTTTACTGGAAGAAAGATTTTGAGTGTGGGAAGTTTTCAAATAGACACCCTGTATACTGTGTTGATGTCATACTATAATGAAGTACAATCTTAAGTTGTAAGATACTTTGATGAATTTTCAAGTCAGCTGCATATAATAGGTGGAGAATTAAAATTCTAGGGTGAGGTCATTGATGAACAAAAGGTAAGAATCCTGTAGTATTCCTGAAGTTGGTGTTATGATAAGTGAGTGGAAATCTTGGTAGTTTAGAAGAGAATCCTGATAAACTAAGCTTTCGTAATGAAATTTCTAGGTCAATTCTGTCGAAGGCTTTTTGTATATCCAAGATTTCGCAGACATATTTGTCACACAGGACTTTTCATCAACGAAATCATGCTGTTTAATAGATAATATACCCTTTGTAGTATTGAACATGTCTTTGTAGTGAAACATTTCGAAAATTTTCGCAAAATGTTTTATTTATTTATATCGAATTGCCATTTTTGAGTATTGGTGAAATCCTTGCAAGTTTCCACGTGTTAGGATATGTGTTTGTTTCGATTATAAAAATGGAAATATATTCCAAAGGTTATGACAATGTGATAATACAATCCTTAACTAGAAAGCGCGGTATTTGATCTGGGCCTACGAATAATTTATTCTTGAGTTGTTTGGATGACTCAATAACATTATTTTCTGTAATGCCATTAAAACTAAAACTGATAGTGGGCAAATTGGCTTAATCGAAATCAGCCAAAGTATATACACTGAAGAAATATTTCCCAAAAGCATTTACAACATCTTGCGTGTTTGTTAATATCAAGTCACCGTCCTTCATTACTACAGGAATTCTACTGGTTACCTTTTCCTTACGTACAACTGATTCGGATATTTTCTTAAATTACTTTCAGCCTCTGAGATGAATTCACGATAATTATTGTACGTGGTTAGAAGTGGAGTTTCCATCATATATCTAGGAATAAATGCTGGCGTAACACAATGTCAATTCTCGAATTAACTATATTTTTGGTTATATAAATGATCTCTTCCATACGACGACCTGAAAATCCAGAACTTTGTCAATGATGATGCTACAACATAGCCACTGTGAAAAACCATTCTTTCCAATCAAATTGTTTCTTCCAAATGTATAATCAATTTCGTCACATATCATTGTACATGGTTTATATTCAAGTAGGTTTTTTTATTCGGGTAGCTTGATTGTGGAAAATATGTTCAGGGTTCGACAGTGAGTCAGGTGATACAAAATAAAACTTTATTCTTATAACTATGTACAGATGAATAATGAAGATCATATGAGCAAAAATGATAAAATCCATTCACAGGTATTGCACTCGAACATCAAAATATCTCAACAATTTTTGAAACTACATAATAACACAAATAAATATACAACATTACTTCCTATAAATTCGGTGAATATAAAAACTAAAAACCGGAGAAATACAGATACAGATTGTTAATTTTTTGAAGGATTGTTTTCAATAAGTCATGATGAGTTCTCAGCAATTTTTTCAGAAAATTAATTATCTGTAGGATATACTTATTCGTTAGCGAGGAAATTATCACAAAATATTAATAATATTTGCGTCATAAATTTCAAGAATAATAGATACAGTAAAAGAAAATATTATTTCACAATATACGCATATTGTGCTCACAACTGCAAAAAATGTATCATTTTCATCTGTTAGTTCAGACAAATATCACAAAGTAGATTTGGCTTCAAACTCACCATGATGTTGAGGGCACCCCCAAACGGCAGCAATCGCTAACTCAGAGGCAACTTGGTGATAAGTCCTCCAGAAAACCATTTCTAAAATGATGATAATGAAAATGATAATTACAATAATAATAATAATGAAGGGATGTCAACTAACAACCTTGGCCTTTGGTGAGTTGCGCCACCATTTACCCGAGCAACTGGTGCAAAACCGAACCGGCAGCCCAGGCACTATTCTCGGCCGTGGGTCCACAGGGCTAACCACCTGGTGGACCCATCACTAGGTTCTTAGTAATTAAGGAAGGGGCCCACACAATCGACCCGCTCGGAGGGGTCAGAGGCAAGGTGGTGGGGTCCAAAATGATGATTTGCCTACCGATGACAACCCTGGCAATGACAACGGACGCTTTGCGTGGACGCATGAGCTAAGAGATAGCCTTTTGTGTTGCTACGAGAGTAGTGGGCCCGCGCGAAGAGGGTACATGGCAAGATTGCATGCTCTGTGGTGAGAAACACATCCGGAGCATGCCGCCTTTTCCGCCCAAAATCTCAGGGATTACGTATCTTATCTTCGGCGGCAGGGCTATTTACCTCCTCTCCAGCCTGCTAACGAAGTGGTGGAAGTGACAGTTCTACCACCCGTTGGCGCGGCTGGAGAGGAGATTCGCATCATGCCACCAATGGAGTCAATCAAAACACTCAGGGCGCTACACAGAAATAAGGCCCCTGGAGCCAAGAAAACTGGCTTATTTGGATGCGGATGTTCATAGTTTTCTAACAGAAGAAGCTGACATCTGGCAAACCAACACCGCCGTGTTTAGCGCCGTCCAATCGCTTTCCGAATCGGAAGGACGAAATCCCGGCCTTGCGAGACAACACGGGTCTCGTATCCAATATGTGATGGATTACAGGGCGGCCAACAGGCTTTTCACGCCCGCAGTGCGGCGAATAGCCGCCAAACTACGACGTACCCATCACACTTTGAGTCAAGGCGTGCTGCTGACCACCAAACAGCACTGCCTTGATAGGATACGAATGCTGGTGGCTGCTGAGAAGTCACTAGTGAGGCGAGCGAGAAGTATCGCGGAAAACCTTAGGTTCCGCGACAAACCGTCTCGCTTATTCCAAGAGCCTTCACGTGTTGTGGATAATCCGCCGACCGCTGATCAGGTGGAATCCTTCTGGAAGGATATCTATGAACACCCGCAGCCACTCAACTTAGTCACTCCAGCCCTTTCGCAGTTCGAAGCTTTCAACAGAGAGCTTCGACAGCCTGAGATTAATGAACTGCGCAACTCGATAACCCCGGATGACGTTCGAAGAGCCCTTGTGGGTTCCAAGAACTTTGCTGCTCCAGACCTAGATGGGCTGAACACTTATTGGTGGAAAAAACTAACAAGCACCCACCACCATCTGGCCAGAGTTTTCAACTCATGGCTGAATATGAATAATTTTAAACTGTATGCCTATGGAAAGAAGGATCTCAATCAGTTCTTGGGGGTGGTGGAAGAGTACACGCATGCTATCGATATGGAATTCGGGATAGACAAATGCGCAATGGTCCATCTCAAGAGAGGACGATGCGGGGACTACGGAGAGGATATGCAGCTCTTAGATGGAAGCATCCTACACCATTTGGATGCTGGAGAGACGTATACTTACCTTATGGTGGAACAACGCCACTCACAAGTGGTAACAGCAGAACTCTCTCCAATCTTACTCTACTCGTTTGGAGTAGTAAAATCGTCCGTTTCACGGTTGTACTTCCCCCGACAACAGGGAGGCCGTGGACTTTTGAGTTTGGAGTGTCTACATGACAGCATGGTACTGGATGTGGCTCCCTTCTCTGCATGGTCCGTGACCATGAGAGAGCAGGAATTGGAGCATTTCTCTTTAGGGCAGCTGCCCAAGCAGTTGATGAACTCGATTTAATTTTCGACCCTGTCACCGAGTTGGAACCCGTTTAGCAGAAAGCTTAGATAAAAGCCGCAGAGATCACCTCACTTCTGTGAAAACACAAGAATGAGCTAATGCATGGGGTCATCCTCAATAACATTGGAGACATTCGCTCATCAAAGCGCCTGACGTTCGCTTTTCTCAGGTCGAGTGGGCTAGAGTCAGAAACTGAGGGGTTCATCATGGCCTGCCAGGATGGTGTCTTCAACACCTCAGTCTACCACAATCGCGTGATGGGTATAGAGGTTCCTGATACAAGGTGCAGGGCCTGCCGCGAGGCGTCAGAGACCCTAATGCACTTGCTATCAGCATGTTCAGAATATGCGGTCTCGGCCTCTTACGGTATTGACGAGACACCGATCTTGCCCTACGCTCCGTGGGATATGGAATCCGGTGTGGGGAATGATAAGTGCCGAATTTATTGGAACTATTCGTTCCCCATCCTCAGGCTCATACAAGCTAATAAGCCTGATGTAGTCCTTCTCGACCACCAGAGCAAAACGATATTTGTCGTGGAGTTTTCAGCTCCTGGCGAGACGAATATCGTCAAAAAAGAGGAGGAGAAACGGATGAAATATCGAGATTTTNAAAAAAGGTACATTTTTTCAACAACGCTGGAGGTGATCGTTTTCGGGAAATTTACAATTTTCTATATCGATGCATATTACTTCATAATCAAATTTTTGTCACTCTCCGCTTGCAAATTAAGTTAATTAAATCCAGTAGGCTATGAAAGTTTGTTGATGAAAATAGAAGTTCGCTGTCACATTTCATTGACAAATTCACAGTTCAGAGATTATAAAGTGATTTTTTGGTACCATGCCTGACTTTACGAATGCTGAAGTGGCTGATATGGTTTTTGCATACGGCTTGGCTGACGGACGCATCTATCAGGAAAGGTATCTCCAACGCGTGACTCCTTGTGCAGCGACATTTGCTAATGTTTCCTGGCGACTTTCCGAATCCGGAAGCTTTGAAACTAATTCTGCATTAGGACGGCCACGGACTACAAGAACTGTAGAATTGGAGGAGGCGGTTCTCGAAGAAATTAGTGAATACCCAGAGACAAGTACAAAAACTATTAGTCAAACTTTAAATGTGAGTCACATGACAGTTTATAGAATTTTAAAGCAACAGCAATTATATCCTTATCATATTCAGCGTGTTCAGGCACTTACGCTACGTAATTTACAACTACGTATCGAATTTGCTCAATGGCTTCAAAGAAAAGTCGAACAACATCCGCAAATTTTTTCGAAAATACTCTTCACAGATGAGGCTAATTTTTCAAGAAATGGTATCCTGAACTTCCATAACAACCACATCTTGAAGAAAAATAACCCACATTGGATAACGCAAACTCATTTCCAAGACAGATTCTCTTTTAATGTATGGGTAGGCATAATTGGGTATTATTTGATTGGGCCCTATTTTCTCCCCTTGCGTTTGAATGGAGATGCTCACCTACATTTTTTCAAACACGAGCTTCCCTAACTTATGGAAGATGTTTCCATTGGTCTCCGAAATCATTCTTAGTTCATGCACAATGAAGCTCCTGCTCATTTTAGTGTGAGAGCAAGAAATTTTTCAGACGTAGCATATCCCCAACGATAGTTAGGAAAAGGAGTCACTGAGCATTGGCCTCCGAGGTCACCGGACTTCAATCCCGTCGATTCTTTCTTTTGGGGACACCTGAAATCACTAGTTTATGCTAACCTCATTGGAAATGAGAAAATGTTGAGGAATCACATCATAGCTTGCTGCGAAACGATAAGAAACACTCCGGGCATTTTTCAACGGGTACGGAATTCTTTGATGAGGAGAGCAGAAGCTTGTATTACTGTTGGGGGTTGTCACTTTGAACCGTTGTTGTAATAGTTGTTTCGTTCAGTTTTTATATGTTCATTTTCCTAATAAATAACAAAGTATTTCTGTATTCTGTATTTTGAAAACGAATAATTTTTCGTTAAACATTTTACAGAAAAAAGTTGTTTATTTTGACGAGATCCACCACATACTTAGTTTTTATAATGTTCTCAGCAACTTCACTTAGCGCCTTAGGAGCTAAGTAATATGCATCGATATAAAAAATTGTAAATATCTCGAAAACGAACACCTCCAGCGTTGTTGAGGAAGTGTACCTTTTTTACTTGGAAGTAGCAATGTAACAATAACAACAAACATTAAATAACATTAACATCTAGACTAACGAAATGTGTTGGAAGTGTTGGAGAATAACCTCCTTGGGCTTCAATACAACCGTCTAGCCGCCGCATCATTGATGCGGGTTGCCTTGGAAAACGATTGCAGCATTTAATAAACATCTTGACAGTTGTTGTCCACTTTGTAAGCTCTTAATTTATAATTGTTATAAAAAGTGTGAAATGGCAGATATGCATTTCTGTTATGGCATGGCTCACGGAAACTCGAATGCTGCAAGACGCATTTATCATGAAAGATTTCCTCAGCGTGTAGTGCCTAATAGAAGAACTTTTGTACGTCTCCATGCACGACTTTCTGAAACAGGCAACTTTAAAAGATCGACGGTTGTCATTGGGAGGCCTGCAACGGTACGAACAGTTCAAATTGAAGAAGCTGTTTCAAATGATATTGAAGTAAATTATCATACCAGTACTCGGAACATAGCTGAAGAACTGATTATTACCCATGTCACAGTGTGGCAGATTTCAAGAGCCCAGTAGCTGTATCCCTATCATATGCAACGTGTGCAAGCTCTATTGCCCAGAGATTTGCCTGTAAGACTAGCTTTTTCTAATTGGTTACGTGGTAAAACAAGAAGGAATCCAAGTTTCCTAAGTCGAATATTGCTTACAGATGAAACTTGTTTTTCTCGCAATTCAATTATTAACTTCCACAACAATCACATTTGGGACGAAAACAATCCACACGCCTTGATAGGAAACCATTTTCAAGAACAGTTTTCTTTTAATATTTGGGTTGGAATTGTTGGTGATCAACTCATTGGGCCTCACTTCCTTCCACCTAGACTTAATGGAGAAGAATACCGAAGGTTTTTAGAATTTGTTTTACCTAGACTTTTAGAAGAAATTCCAGTTATGGAAAGATTCCGTATGTGGTACATGCACGATGGTGCTCCACTACACTTTAGTGTAGTGGCACGGCAATTTTTGGATGAACATTATCATAATTGCTGGATTAGGAGAGCAGGACCACACCCATGGCCACCTCGCTCGCCCGAAATGAATCCCTTAGATTATTTTCTCTGGGGATACCTTAAAGCGTTGGTATACAAAACTGCTATTCAAAGTGAAGAGGATTTGCGGAATAAAATCATTAATTCATATGACATAATAAAACATACGCCAGGTATTTTCAGAAGAGTGCGAAATTCAATGATGCGGCGGCTAGACGGTTGTATTGAAGCCGAAGGAGGCCATTTATAACACTTAATTTAGTGCAATTCGTTAGTCTGGATGTTAATGTTATTTAATATTTGTTACATAATTAGTAATGAAAAATTGTAAAAATAATAATTTCCAAAAGAAACATTTAATTCCGTATATTATTCTATGTGTGGTCCAAGGATATGCTATTAGGTCGCCTTTTTTTCATAAAAACTAAGCAAGATACGGAAAAAAATCAAGAGACAAAAAAGTTGTTTTTCTAATTGCTCAATCCAAAAAAATAATGGAAATTTCACAAAAGTCAGTGGCGTACATTTTTAATTCAAAAATATTCGTTCGAGTCCCGCTCGAGACGCCACTTGACTTGATAATTTGAATTACGTTTGGGCTAAATTAGCTCCTTGATGTTATAAATAGCATTGCCTAATTCCAAAAAAAATTAGGAGAAGGATATTCAAGATATTTACGTATAACTTTAATTTTAATTTTTATTTCAACACCCTGTATCTTGAGAACGAAGGATTTGGGGACCCATGTTTATATGAACATTTCGTCTTGAAATTACTTGAAAAATCGTCTGTTAAATTTATGATACATACTTAATTAACACTCTGTATAGCTTTTCCTCCACCTCGATTTCAGTTTCGGCAATAGCTACTAGCAAGCGAGTTGCTATTCGGATTGCTTAGTTCTATATCCCCTTCCTTACACCAATGTTCTGATACTCAGAAGATATCAGGGCTTAATTTCTCCAGAAGGACCTCAATTTCTTGAACTTCGCACCTAATATTACGTTCAGATGCATTAGTCCCAGTTTTCCTGTATGGATGGCATCTAAATTTGTCTTTTCGTTGTTTCAGTTGCATACTTTGTATAACATTTTTCTAATTCATCTTCCTTTCCCAAGAAAGGTAACCATTTGAGATCAGCCTCTATACTATAACAATTTTCAATTGAAGGTGATTCATTGGCAACGTCGCACTTGAAGTGACCAACAGATAATCCTCTTACCAACTCTGCAGAGGCGTACCAAAATAATATTTTTATTTACTTAAACACATAGGTAATTACGTAAAAATTGTTATAGTAGGTGGCGCTACCTGGTGTCAATGGTAAAACTGATTACATTTTCTTATTATGCCTAATACAGTACTTCCAAAAAACAGAAAAATTTACAAAATAATTATTATGATCCTTTCATATAGAAAGAGAATTACAAAGCAAAGAAATAATTACCTATGTTATGCTTATGAAGTTTCAGAATCCAT
>NW_019290478.1:105481-158831 GCF_000500325.1 Leptinotarsa decemlineata
AATAATCGGTTAGTATTTAACATTGTTGTTAGCTCTCAGTTCAATTTGTATATGAGTTACCTTCAATTGAAAATTGTTATACTATAGAAAAGAAGACGAACTGGGAAATTTTCATACTAAGCAAAATTAAACATTCAGTGTACTGTGTATGCAAAAACTAACCATCTATATCAAATTATTAGGAATTTGTCATTTACTTCATCTGTGCGATTCTAATCAAATTTTGCTTAGCATTCGAGAAAGGCATCAGAGGAATTTTTCGAAACGTCTTCCAAGGGGAGTATTTATTCATTCACAATTTTATTTTAATTTTGTTTGCTGAACAATGAAGGTGAAGAGAGAGGTTGGAAAACCTATCTGAATTTTATTCAAACGCAGTAAGATTTCTGGGTAAATTCAGTAATATGTCCTTCATATTTGATTAACTTTAAAAAGTTTATATTTCAGAAGAGTGTTGAACTATCAGTTCAACACGATCTGTTGACCAAAAACAGAAATGAGCTTGTATACACTGGTCAACACTATTGAGGAATGGAGCTGAACGCCCCTTCATATTATTAATAACATACCAAGAAAAAAGCTTCGAATAAACATATTATTTTAATTGCTGCTATTGTTTTTCACTTATGTTCCAAACCTCAGTATTGGTTGTAAATAAAAAAAGAACAGCGACCACGAAGTATTTACTGTTATTGAAGTTTACGTTTCACAATGGAAGTGCGATCCAAGAAACGGGTTACTATATATAAAGTAATAGAATTCAAGATATTTTTTTGTATACTCGGTATGCTCGGTATTGATTCACGTTACTATACTACCAACCACTTAATTGAAGGATATTTTTGACAATTACTGGTAATTGATGATTAGAGTGGAAGTATGTCATGCGCCGCCCCAAAAGACGATGTTAGGCTGCTTTTTATGGTTAGTATGACATTATGGGTTAATGTTCAGTTCTGTATATATTACGTTCGACTTAAAATATTTATTTATTGAATAAACAAAGCTTCTTCACCTGTTACTTTGAAAGATTCATCCAAACGTTCCGAATACATGAAACTACACACCTCGGAAATTTTTTTGTTTCATTTCTGATGCTCAGAAAAATTCCAACTTTTTTATGAAATAAAACCTAAATTAAGTAAATTTGAATGAGTATTCAAGACACTTTTTATGAGACACATTGAAATTACTTAATGATGATAATCAATTGATATTGGGTTTCACGTATCTGAGCAGGTCAGATAAGATTGATAGGGAAGCTGGCATGCGCCCTGTTTCACTGCGACTCTTGCACTCTAAAGCCTTGACATTGGCTCCTCCATATAGCTTATAGCCGCTTTTCGTACCTCTGCATGGAATTTTTTCAGCCACGCCAATACTGCTCATATAATTTATGAGTTGACATATGTCTCCATATTTGTCTTCGCCAGCCCACAAAAATTATTATTATTTTTCGTTATTTCAACGTATGATAGACTTTTTTCTGCGGAACTAAGAGTAACAATGTTCAATTTTCGCGGACTACAAATATTTTATTGGCCATTTTATATTTAAGTTGGTACACTCGTCTCGAACATATGTTCACAATCTCAGCTATTTAGCATGTTTAGTTTATTGTTGAGAGGCATAAAATTCAGAAGTGTTTTGCGTGGTCGGCTATATTTTGCTAAAAAAAATGGATCAAAGATTAGGTGCTCAAAAATACTGGAAATGTTTACAGTGGCATACGGTGATTGTACTCTGAGTCAGAAATAAATAATAGTTCAAAAAACTGAAAAAAACACGCTTTAACAGCAACACAAACTAGAGCATAAGTCGAAACTATTTTAAAATTGTGTTCAACATCGATAATAAGTCCTATGGCTTGATGTAACTAATCTGAAATCAGAATAAATCTATTTGCAAAAAAAATCATTCTGTTGGAAAAAAGCGTGAGATGCTTTGAATTATATCTCCAATCTAGCAAACAGCTCCGTACCAAATATTTATAACAATGGAAAAGCACCCCACGCTATTTTACAACAAAATTGATTGTTTCTGTAAATAGATTTATTCTGATTTCAGACTTATAGGGCAGTGTGGTTGTCTCACCTGCCTCACACAGTCTCTGTGAGAGAGCAAGTGATCCTGATCCTGGCGATGCTGATCAGGATAATGAGATAAACTTATGAAATTATTGTATTGTCACTGATTTTTGATAAGTATACAAAGTTTGAAATACATCTGTCCGTTCAAAGTTAGTCAAAGTCGAGTCCAAAGGTGACGGTTACAACAAACAAACATACAAGTGAAGCTAATAAAAGCGTGGTTGAAGTTTTTCACATGAGGTTGAAAAGATGTGAATGAGGACGCTCGCCCCGAACGCCTCAGCACATCAACAAACGATGAAAATCTGGAGAAGGTGAAGGAAATTGTTACGGAAAATCGTTAAATTATCATTAGAGAAGCATATGCTCGCGAAGTTCGTTACAAAATTGATAAAGCTCACAAACTACACCGAAAACAATTTGGTCATCACAAACTTTATTTCCAAAAATATCACATGAAATATAACTTTCGGATGTCAAAGTCCTTTTTTAAAAACTAATTTTATTAACAAAAATTGATGTTAACAGTATGAGAGCAAAATTATAACTGAATTACAAAAGTATTCTTCCCATGAAGATAAGAATGCTTGCACATCAGTTTCCCAGAATCGCGAGATTCTGCTTCAGCATGGTCAGCGGTTCACATGGGAACGGGCAATATGATTCATGTTTCGATATCACAGTAGCTTTCTCGTAATGAATAACATGTGTGCTATACATGTGTTATTTGTTGTGGACAACGTTTTGTGACCATTGAGGAGATAAAAACCAAATCGTTGATACAAGTATATCTACTTGTATCAACAAGATGTAAGGAGACAAGATAGAAGTTGATGAATAAATGAATATTTTTTATATAAATGAAAAATAACTTCATTTTTCATACAGTATATTGTTGAAATATTCCTTTGTTACACCTCAATGACAATTCATATTCTAGTGCATTCTCTAAACACAATTATTTCATAAATGTATGCACGAAGATACTGATTTCATTCTATAATTTTATAATTTTGCGCCTAAAAATTTTCTATAGCTTCTTTATACCCCTCAATAAAACATCTATACTGGTCCATCTTTGATGGGTGGTAATAAATGGTCTGTCGATCCTATAGATTACGTTTTTGTCAACGGAAATCACCTTCTCTCCACACTCAGTTTGTTTTGGGTCAGAATGAGTTTAGATGTTATAGCCATGATATGGCCTAGTATCTCTGATGAGATCTTCACCGTGAAAAAAGCCGATATAAATAGAGTGCGAATTTTCAATTGCGATCAATGCATCGTTTGATGAAATTTGTTCTAATGGAGTACATAGAGAATGAATTAAGCGATATCAATGTAATCTTCATTGAAATAATCGAGTGAAAGTAGATAAAATTTGAATGGCCATTCATATTGTTGTCGGTAATTTGTATTGAAAAATGTTTTTTTGAAACTGGTGAGAGATTTATCAAGTAATATCACTTGATCATGTCGCCACATATTGAAATTTTGAGAAGAGGTAAGAAGAAATATTTTTCATACATTTGCTAAATTTGATTCAGAACAATTTCTCCCGAATTGAAATAGGCAATTGTCATTTTTAACTCAAGTTTTCAACATATGTGGGAACTCCCATGGAAATTACAAGGGTTGAGTACCTCATGGTGACATCTATACAATTTCTATATATTATTTTTACAACATGAGACTTGCAGTATGAAGTCCCAATAGTGCAAATGCTTGTAGCTATTTTTTATGTGCATGACATGAAAGTTTTTTGAGAGTTGTAAAATATATAATTGTTTGAAGAATTAAAAAAACTTTGATGAATTCAAGAAACCATTACTGAATTCTCAATTGTTATTTCAGCTTGAAATAATTTCAGATGATACGTAAATATCACTTTTCAATGAATACTGAAAACGTAACCAAACCATTTTCATGTAAGGCTAATGACTTTTGTTCCGGTAATGAGTTGTTGTTTCAATTAACATTCAATATGTTTCTTGTTTCTTGTTCTTGTAATTGTGACTTTTGGTTAAATTCTCGAATAAAGCTATCATGAAAATATGACTGATTGATATTTTTTCAGTTTGTAACCAATTTCATTCAAATATCACCCTTTTTTTATAAAACTACATTTTTATATTCTATAACATCATTCACTACAATTGTCTTTTTCGAAGAAGACACTAAATACTGTCAAACACTTGACAGATCTCAAAGAGTTTTCTTTGCACTGAGCCGCCAAAAACGTAAGTGACTGCAACCTGACGAACAGAATCTCATATAAGGTCTATATGGATGCTCACTTCCAACTAGTTGATTGAATATTCAGACTAGTAACTACCCAAAGCCCATTTTGATTTGAGTATAGTTTTTGAAATGCTTCAGCTTACTGAGGAGAGCATTTTCGAAGTGATTTGAAAACATTCGTAGAAAAACGGTAGACTTTACTATTCAGCTTTTCCCATAACGTATCAAGCAACGACAAATCTGATGACCATTCGATTTCTCTTTTCACAATCTAGTGCCCCAAAAAGTTAATAATTCAAGTGACCTCCACATTCACCGGTACCGTGCCGTGCCGTGTGCCGTGCCCAGTACTGATGATGAAGCAAGTACCCCGAAACCGGTCTATCCATCGGTCGTACCGATCAATCAGCTTTCAGCTTTCTACGCGGCATTAGCTGCGTTGGTTGTTGTTTTTCCGTCGCCGCACTCACCTACAAAGTCGTAGGTTTACATGAGAGGCACGAGATAAGTTTTTTTTTTCACCTCAACCTGGATATTTTTAAAATTATTGGACACAAGTTTTATGATTGATTCGAAATAGTTAATTAAGGAAATACGTATTTTGAGATCATTTCTAGAAAAAAAATCCAATTTTGAGAATTTGTATGAAATAAGACCACCAATTCATGTTCTTCTGAATGATTAAACAGGTCTCTCTAAAACTCTGTAACTGCTGAATAGTCTTCAACTATTTTATTCTTTTAATACATTGAGAGAGATAAAATATGTATATGTATGTATATTATGAAAAACGATTTTATTAAAAAAAAAATAATGATGTAGATAATGTACTAAAAAACTGTAACCTGAGTAAATATGTGAATACTACGCCCAGCGATTTTATTATTTTTCTATATGATCGATACCGTAGATTGCTGAGGAGAGTGTTATAATAACTGCTACCTAGGACCTTCCGACTCATTGTGTAGTACATTATCTGGATCATTTATATTTTTTATTCAATAAAACCTTTCAAAATAGTTGATTTTTTTCAACCATTTCATTTTCAACATTTTAGTAATTCAGCATTTCGTAGCCGCAGCCATCTTGAATATGCATCTTTTTCAAAGTGTTTCACTATTCTACTTGTTAAGTCCTGTCCTCTGAAACCCATATTGAGGTAGTTGTAAAAAAATATGTAATCCGCCATTTTCACAGTGTACCATTATTCTACTAACCAATCCCATATTGAGGTAGTTGTGTAACAATATATAATTCGCCATTTTGTAGCTACGGCCATCTTGAATTTACATCTTTTTCAGAGTGTACTACTATTTTACTAGTCAAGCCCTGTCATTTGATACCCATATTGAGGTAGTTGTTAAACTAGTAGTCCGCCATTTTGTAGCTGCAGCCATCTTGGATTTACAGTGATACAGAATTTATCAAATTATATTGTCATCAAAATTATATTTCAGATCAATCTGTCGACAGGAAAGAGGTCAAACTTCAATTACTGAATTTGACCCGAACACAAACAAATAGGGCAAGCTAAATGAAACCGTTTAGTTAGTAACCAATAATTTATAATTTTATGAATCTATATGAAAACAATTGGATGTTCATTTTCTGTTCCGAAAGTAGGCTATTCGTTAGCTATAACATAAATAATTGTCTGAAAGAGCGAAACCCTGTATGTTGAAAAAGCAGTTTGTTGGTTTATTGAAGATTTCTGTTAATTAACACAAGTAACCTATTATTTGTATCGACATCCAATAGGAATTAACTTTGCAGAATCTCTAATTTCTGTGTTATCAACTCCGAAATCTAATGATGAAAGATTTGCCGAGAAAATCAAGAATGCACCAAAGGATGCTTTTTCAATATGTTTTATTTTCTTTTTCTTCATGGGATTTATGACATTGATGCCAATGATATTTATCGGAACAGCAACTAATGTGAGTACAAATATCATCATTACATTGAATGAAACCTCATACGTCGATAATGACTAATGAAATATTTATCTCTTGACATGTTTCATTGTGATGTTATTCTCTCCAAATCGCGAATCATATTATTGAAAGTCTTTCTACAGTTGTTTTGTAATTTTGAAATTCTGCCAAAAATATTTTGACATTCAGTAACTTATTATTTATATGACAGTGGAGGCCACCTAATACAATCTCTACTTATTCAATCTGATAGAACTATTTTGTGGTTGTATTTGAGTAACACTTTTCAGAAAACAATTTACAGATCGCCAACACGTGTTTCGATAGACAATGATTTTTTTCAAGGGTGTTTATACGAAGAAGCTATTACATAGTGAAATACATGTCGCAGTTTTGTAGACTGTTCATTGAAAATCTCACAATAAAATGTTATTTGAAACGTTATTTTTGTGATATCCGGTACAGAGCTTTAAGGCAGAAGTTATGAAATCTTTTTATCTGATACCTCCTTCATGTAGTACTCACTCCCCTATTTGTGACCAGAACGAAACTGGATGATACCTCAACTGAATTTTAATTTTTGAAACATTATTTTCTTCTTGCCTTTTTACTTCTTACCTTATTCGATTGAGACTCCACAACTTTCAGTTTTCAATTTTTTTTTATTTCGGAGGCATTTTCTCAATTGAAGTGAAAACGAAAGTTTGAGATTTCAAATAAATATGTTTAACAAAAAGAACAAATGAAACCAAGCAAAATGGATGAAATACTGATAATGGTATATGAAACACAAAACATATAAACATTGAGAACTATTCCGATTTTGTTACATGAGCGGGTAACAAAACAAAATATCAAAATAAAAAAATATTCAAACAATAACGAATGATTCTATTCAATTGTTACTAACTTTAAGACAAGGATAATAATATACTCGAATCCAAATTCTCAAAATACTTTCCTTGCCGCTCTAAACAATTTTATCCACGATTATTATATAATGTACCCATTATACGTCTGTTTGCTCAACTTTAATAACACCCAATAATCACGGCACGAATCACTGCTGTCAGAGGCTTTCTTGATTTAGCTATGATATCATATTGTTTTGGTATAAACAATCGGTTTTCAAATTTCATCGCGTAAACCACCAAATATTTTCAATTCAGTTCTATACCTACTTATGAGAAAAAATTAAAAAAATTAATTTTTTAGACCAGATTCGAACCCGGGATCCAAGGTTGGTAGGCAAACCGAACCAAAGCAAACCAAAAATCTGTATTTTCTATTTAGATAGCAATACTAACAAAAATCTATTTCTGGATAACTTTGGCATCACAGATCTGCTGAGTAGGAGGATCTTCAAGACCATTTCCGAAATTTTTCTTGGAAAGATGTTTGTTTCAGCTCTAATGATTCATCGAATTATTATATATGATGGAATTGGCCGATACTTGATAAAAACTCGTAACTAACGTATTCAACAAATACTTTTTTGTGAGATTTTCACTGACAGCTTTAAATCTATTTCTGGATAACTTTGGCATCACAGATCTGCTGAGTAGGAGGATCTTCAAGACCATTTCCGAAATTTTCCTTGGAAAGAAGTTTGTTTCAGCTCTAATGATTCATTGAATTATTATATATGATGGAATTTGTGAGATTTTCACTAACAGCTTTACAAAAACGCAACACGTTTCGCCCTACAATGTTTTTTTCGGGCGTGTTTTTACTGACTATAGTCTACATTTTCAATGTTTGATATATTTTATTTTACAATTTGAAGTACCTATATTTTGAGTACCTGAGTTTCAACTACATTGTAAGGAATTTAATTTCCTGAGCTTATGTCCCAGTTCCACATTTGAAAAAATATTTAGTAACGGGGAGTTATTCAATTTTGATTGATCATTCAGTAAATTACCCGAATTCTTGAAACTATTGATTTCTAAATATTCTAAAAGATTGAGTTTTAAACTTTTCTATTCTAAATGTAATAATCGTACTCATGATTAATGCGTGGGTAACAATGAAACCACGGACTTTTACTTCGTTTCAACAAATCTCTCTCTGCCAACGCAATTCAATAAAATAGTTTCCGATATAAAAACGATGGCGGTTTTTCTGTACATTCCGATAGATGCGAGGTTTTTAGACATAGCGAGGATCGCTGTTACAAGCAACCCATCATACAAAGATATAAAAAATTCTGAAATGGAGCTATGTCTAAAGTCCACTTACTATGACGTTTATGACAATAGGTCCGCAATATCCTACCAATTTCTCGCATACAGCGTTCAGAGGGATTAGCTATGGGATGTCTGACCGATATGAATACTAGTTTTATGCCTAAGTCAGACAATATTTTTTTCCAAATCTTCGAAGTAAATTGGGTGGCGTTGTCATGTAAGATACGCATAGGCGGACCATGTAATGGAAAATAGTTAGTTGTCAGTCGATTTAATATGGTCCTAGAAGTCCCTTTTTTCAAGGGGTAATATGTCACTTATTTCGTGAAGACATTTAAAACCACTAGTATATAAGAAGTGCCTCCACACGAACTTTTTTTGTAAATCCAGGTCTAATGGAAGATTGGTTATAATTTCTGGGAGGTATACATCCTCACTCTGGTACTTTACAATTCTATTCAGTGTACCTATCAAAAGTTTCGAGAGCTTCAATTGATGAAGCTGAAAACACTTATCAGATGGAGTCGGTAAACGTCACGATGTAGCCTGAAAAATGCATTTCCTTTTGAATGAAGCGGCATTTTTCTCCTTTTATAGTTAGGCCCGCTTCTTTCAACCTTGAAAACACTCTCTCTAAATGTATCAAATGATCCTGGAACGAATCTGACATCACGAGCAAGTCGTCAATATATGTGAGCAAAAAGTCATCGTACTTTTCCCCAAAGATGGTGGAAATTGCCCGGGTAAAAGAGCTAACCGTTGTTGAAATCCCAAATGGCAGAACACAAAACTGATAAGTTTTATTTCCTATTATAAATTCGGTATATTTTCGATCTTCATGTTTCAAATGTATCTGCCAGTAAGAGTTAGAAAGATCGATCTTTGACAGAAACTTTTTTCCATTCAACAGACAATGTCTTCAATGCGCCTTGGAAGTTGACGATCCGTTTACACAACAGAGTTCAAGTGTCTTATATCAAGACAAATTCGAACGCTACCATGTTTTTTAAAAGTGGTCATGAGATGAGATATGTGAGGTGTAGATGCTCGTTCTATCACCCCCCAACTTTCCATCTATGCAATGGTTTCATTAACTGCCACTCGGTGTGCTACTGGTATCGGATACGGTTTGATAAAAAATTCGTTGTAATTTTTCAATATTATGGAGTATTCATAACAGTTCGTGCGCCCCGGTATATCCGAAAAAGTCGACATATTTGAGTAGTACGTCTTACAACAAACTTTTGTCTTTTTCCGGAAAATCACAAGACAATAACAGTTGACAAACATTAAAATTATTTTCACAAACAGTAACGGGACATCCGGTAAATGGGGTTCCTATTTTGTTGGGGTACGATTTGTTTACAAGAGCCGACATAGTCATGGGAAGCGGAAATTGGTGGGGAAGAAAAATTTAATTGAATTTGAAACGTCGACTAGAGAACAATTGTCTTTTCAAGAAAAAATTGATACTGTTACCCAGCCAACCTTCCTTCAGAAATATATTTTATATTGATTTAACCAAATATACTATATATCTATCCTCAAGTGTTTTTGAGACCGTACACTGAAGTGAGGCCCCCACTCAATTTGCAGAAGTCTTCTGAAAGTTCCTCGTACGAAGCAGTTGGATATCGGTTAATACAATTTTTTTCAAATTATATAGCGTGGCAGATAACTAGCACTTATTTGTTTTCAGTATTGGATGTTCAAGTTCAGAAATGCCAGTGCACCAGCAGATGATGGAAACAGGACATCATTACAGTCTCTTTACCAGTCAGCATCGTCAGTTGCCATTTCAGTACCAACTGTATTATTCACTCTTTTAGGGACAATTTACGGTAGAAAATTTGACGCACGAAAATTAATTTTGTTTGCGTTGGTTGTCATCTTTTTTATTTTCCTGACGTTTTCATCGTTCACTAGAGTTAACACAGACTCATGTAAGTAAACCCACAACTTTTATTCGAACTCATAACATATTCTTCGTTTCTTTCTTGGTTCTAATATACAATATTCTTGGGACCAAATGGAGTATACCTTCCACGGAATTGTAGGTACTATTTGAAGGTATCATTGGAGGTGAAATACGGCGGTACTTTATAATTTTGTCAAACAAAACCAATTTGCACTGAAATTTAAATTCACGTTGTAGTCACTCAGCTTCAAATTTGAGTGACTCAAAAATATATCGATAATACGCATAATGGAGCCATGTGTATTCAACAGTTCCCAAAGTTCCGAACAGCACCAAACTGCACTGAAATCCACACCTTATTCAAAATCGTCATGAATCTTCGCATCCAAACTAACCAGCACAATGCGTGTTCCGTGTATTTCAGCATGAGGAATGATGCGAATCTGCTCTCCACTTCTACTGCTGCCACTTGCACCACTCCTTCAGCTAAGCTGTGGAAAAGTTATACATCCCAGTCACCAGAAAGGGCAGCATGCCCTGGATGCAATTCTCACCACAAAGCACACACCTTCTTGCCATGTACTTTCTTCGCTACCACGGCATCTCTCAACTAATGCATCCACTCAATGGGTCTGGTGTCATTGCGGATGTCATGAGTTGGCAAATGATTCGTTTGAGCCCCACACATTAACCCTTGTTACGAAGGGTTCTCTCCTTGCGATTCACTGCTAATCTAAATATAGGACGTCAGTTTAAATTATATCTGCCGTGTGTGCCTGGGCTGCCGATCCGGTTTTGCCCTAGTTACTTGGACAAGTGGTAACGCAACTCAGCAGAGGCCTCAGACAGTAGATGACTATTATTATTTATATTCTCATCATCATACATATATTGAATGAATTGTAGCTTCTGTTTGATTCCACAAAAATCTAACTAACTCAAATCAGTTAACCTTGTGAACCACTTCACTGATCCCTTTTGAATGATCCATTCACTAGGAACATTTCTCTCAAATACTGATTAAGATATTTATCGGTGTTGATGTGGAATCAATAATGTCAATAAATCAAATGATAATAATTCATCATTTCACTTCCAACGAAAAATAGCAAAAACTGTGTTTAATGTTTGATCGCAAGCATCGATGTCCAGATACTGCATACATAATGAACAAGAAAGTCAATTCTTGATAACCATCAATACACAATTACTTTCAAAGTGAAATGAGTGTGATATACGTGTTCAGGAATATTTTTTATGTACGTTTGTTTCCCAATGTCTCCTATATCAATTCGAAAAAGTATGTAGCATAAAAAAGAAGAATTGATGACCTGTCAAACGGGGTATTATTCGATTTCCAGTCTCATCTCATTCCAGACACCAATGGAGTCGATGGGAAAAGATTAGGAATATACCTGGGAAATTTCATCCTCAAAATGAAAATTGCCGTGTTCAATTTTTTTTCTAATCATCACCTCTGTGAAATTGACCTTCAAATAAATGATAAGAAGATANGCGTTATTATGTTTTACTTATGAGTAATTTTTTATCTTGAAAATGGAACACCCTGTATTGTTATGAAAAGAAAAAAAAACATTTTCGAAGTCATTTCATCGAAAAATTAAAAATCTTGAATAGTTAATTATTTTATTAAATGCTCGAAATAGTGTTCATTATTCTTGATGGATAGGCGAACTCTTTCTTGAAATAAGTGCTGAACTCTGGATAACATATCATGTGATATGCAACGGAACGCTCTTTTTATTCCTATTTTCATATCCTGAGGTATCGTTGGCGGTGTATCGTGAACAATACTTTTGTCGGGACTTGTAAGGTCCGGAGACCTGGCTGGCCAGTTCTGTGGACCTTCTCGTCCTAATCATCTATTTGGATATTGTCGATCTAACTCGTTTCTAACACGTCTATCAAAGTGGGCAGGAGCACCATCTAGCTGCATTCACATCCGTTGACGAATATTAGGAGGCATATTAAGAGCATAGGCAAATTATCCCTAATAAATTCAAGAAATATGACGCCGTTTAAAATACCATAAAAAAAGTAAGGACCTACAACTTGCGTTCCAATTATTCCACCCCACACATCAACAGACCATCTGTGCTGGTGATCAAGGGTTCTAAAAATATTAGGGTTTTCGTCACTGTAGTGAATTAACTATCGACGACACTAAACTTGCTTTTTAAAAATACTTTTATTGTTACAGAACTTGAAAATAGAAATTATAGTGATACAAAATATATGAAATTATGAGTGTTACTTCAAGGAATGAAATCTGACTGACTCTGGATGCGAAGCTTCAAAGATGTGCGCTCCTGTGAGAAATGTCTTGTCAGCATCTGGAACAGGGTGATGGTACTGCTAGGTCAGCGGGATTGTCCTAGGTGGTGAAATAATTCCTCCCCCAGAAGATTCAACTATCATGCGCAGCGGGGTAGTTGAACAGTGGATAGATCGGTTACTTTATTTACTACTTGTAGTTGGTTCTCTTCTTGACTTGGCTTCTTATTGGTGCAACATCGAAGTACATTTTTCCTGTACAAGAAGTAAACTATCATTAATATGATCGCTAAGTAAATCACTAAAGTTCATATACTCGGTGATTGGTAAAGTCCACCTTGGTTGAATGTTATTTCAGGATTTTTATCAATTAGCTGATTTTTAAGGTTTTGGAGTTTTTTCAGGTCAACATCGTCCAATTGAAAGCTCATATTTACACTTCTTGGAGGGTTGCGATCTTGGTTCAATTCGGGAATCAATATTATTTGATTGCTATTGATTACATTTTCTTCATTGATTATTTCGATTTGATTCGCTTTGATTCTGCAGCCTACTGGGATGTCAATTAAATAGGATCCAATTATTCTTTGAACTTCCTCTTGTTCATTACATTGTAGGTGGATTGTCGTTTTATTTGGAAATATCGCTATCCATTGGGTAGAGTCCTCCAGTTGGTTAGCTATTGGCTTAGTAATCCTAACATCGATTTGTCTACATGTGGAAGTGTCTTCCATCTTCAGGAGTTGCAGCTCACAGAGATTTCCAGAAATTTCTCTAATCGGCATTTTCTTGCAGACATAGAATTGTGGTTCTACTNGAAGAATATTGTCTATGTCGATATCGAATGGATTTTCATTGGTTATATGTCCATTAACTATATCGATGGGTTTAAATTTTGTTGCAGAATGTATTGAGTGATTGTATGCAAGTATAGCGTAAACCATTTTCGTTTGAGGCGGTGTTTTAAGAAATCCTCTAGTATTGAGAAGTCTAATGTGTTCAATGAGAGTAGAGTGAAGTCTTTCAATTTGTCCGTTTGATTGGGGATGATTGGGTGAGCAGAAATGTACATTTACCTTGTGCAGTTTGAGAAGTTCTTCAATATCTGTGTTTTTAAATTCAGATCCGTTGTCAACTATAATTTGGATAGGTACGCCATGATGTGAAAAAAATATCAAAATTTTATCAGCTTTATCGGTAGCCGATAAAAGTGACAAATAATATGCTTGCGCGTATTTCGAAAAACTGTCTATAATAGTAAGAATTTTTTTTTTAAAGAATAAACGTCAATGTGGATAATTTCGAATGGTTTGGTAGCTGTCGGAGTTATATTCATTTTTGTTTTGATAGGATGTCTTTCGTATTTACTTCGTTGACAGATTTCACACTCATTAATAAAGGTTTGGATAGAAACTTTCATATTGGGCCAATAATAAAGGGTTTTGAGTTTTTGTTCGGTCTCGTCAATGCCTCTATGATCACTTTCACTTTCGTGATATGTCTGTATCAGTTCTGAAGCTTCTTTTTTATCTGTGACATCAATTAGTTTGATTTTACATCTTTTAAATTTTAATGAAAGCCATTCGAAATTTCGTCTAATTACTTTACAAAATCGTTCATAATTATCTGAATTTTCAAAGTAAAGATAATAAGGTATATTAGGTACGATATATATACAAAATCGATTACGTCTCTTTCAAAGTTGTTTAAAGAAAGCTGTACAGTCATTCTCTGTTTCTTCTCAAATAAGATCGTTATTTTTGGTTCAGATTGAAGAACAGATTGGACAATAATCTGGTTTTGACCAAAATTTACAGGGGATTCTGGAATGCATCAGCATTCGTATTGGATGACCCTTTTTTGTAAATTATATTATACTGATATTCTTCAAGTTCAATTCGCCATCTTAGCAATTCAGAACTCTGGTCTTTCGTTGGAAATAGCCATTGGAGTGGTTTATGATCCGTAACTATATTAAATTTCCTGCCAAAAAGGTAGGGACGAAAATATTTGGTTGCCCCGACAATAGCCAATAGTTCTTTTTTTATTGTGCTGTAATTATTTGATTCAGAGTAGTTTAGAGTCCTTGAAGCGTACGCTACTGGAAGGTGTTTTCCAATAGGTCCTTGGCTCAAGACCGCACCCAAAGCTACGTTTGAGGCGTCCGTTGTTAAATTGAACGGTTCAGTAAAATCTGGATACTGAAGGAATGGTTTGTTAATCAGTAAATTTTTACAAGTTTAGAAACACGATAGAAATTCTTCGTCGTGGATGATCTGTGCACCCTTCTTCAAGCATTTGGTAAGTGGTTTCGTTAATTTCGCGAAGTTATTAATGAATCGTCTATAATATCCTAACAGTCCTGAAAAGCCTTCAATTTGTTCAGTTGTTTTTGGAATAGGAAAGTTCTTTATTCATTTGATTTTATCCGAATTTGGTTTGACAAAGTTCGGAGTAACAATATGGCCAAGATAAGGCACTTCTTTTCGTAAAACTTCTGACTTTTCAAGTTAGATTTTGAAGTTTGACTCTTTGAGTCTTTCGATATGCTCTTGGAGAGATGTGGAAAAGATGATTATGTCATCTAAATAAACTAAGCATTTTTCGTTTTGAATACCTCTAAGGATATTCTCTATCACTCGTTCAAAAGTCGCGGGAGCATTCTTCAGACCAAATGGCATCCTGAGGAACTCGTAATGCCCATTTTCGGTATTGAATGCTGTGTTTTTCGATGTCTTCCTCACACATTTCAATTTGATGGAAACCGCTGGCAAGATCTAAAGTCGAAAAATATTGGCATCTACCTAGTTTATCTAGTAAATCGGTTATATTTGGCAAGGGATACTTATCATCAATTGTTTTCTCATTAAGCTTCCGGTAATCTACAACAACTCGCCATTTTTGTTTACCGGAGGCATCCATTTTCTTAGGGACGACCCAAATTGGGNTGATATAAAAGAAATTCTTGGAAAATGAGACTGATCTGAATTTTGATTAGAGTTTGAACTTATTTGGGTACTATTTTGTCTTACAGAGACTCTGTTTGATTGGTTTTGATAATAATTGATATTTTCTTCTTGAATGATGAATTGCAAAGTTTTATTTGAATCAATAGGTCTCATACAACGAATTGTGGTTGCTGAAGGTTCTTTTAATCTAGATAAAAACGTTTTAAAAGCTAAGGAATTATATAATTTGCGTTTTAAGACTTTCGAATTTTCATCTGCTCCATGAAAATCAATATACTTAGTAACAAATCATATTGAGAATTTGCAAAATTCGATCAAAAAATTGTTGAGGTTTTTCAGCCGGGTATTGTTTCATCATAACCATGTCTCTCTTCAAACAGGCTTCATTGCGTTGCAGGTCTTCGATTGACTGGGTTTCCTGAAGTTCTAGGAGCCGCTCTGCTTTCCACACCAACTTGTTCTGTTCACAAAGGTTCGATTGCCAATTAATCGTAAAAACGAAAATCACTCGTACGATACGCGTAATTTTGACAATCCTACTGTCGACTGCGCCAATTAACTATCGACGGCACTAAACTTGCTTTTTGAAAATACTTTCATTGTTACAAAACTTGAAAATAGAAATTATAGAAATACAAAATATATGATATTGAGGAATGAAATCTGACTGACTCTGGATGCGAAGCTTCAAAAATGTGGGCTCCTGTGAGAACTGTCTTGTCATCATCTGGAACAGGGTGGTGGTACTGCTAGGTCAGCGGGATTGTCCTAGGTGGTGAGATAATAATTAGTGGTGAAAGTTATGTCTGTTAACTGCTCCGTTGTTATGGAAAGTTGACTCTTTGGAAGAAAGCACATAATCAAAAAAATATTCTTCATCACCAAACTTTTCTGGAACCCATAAATAAAAATTCAGTCGTCAATCATAATCTATTTCAGAAAGCTGATTGCCATTTCCGAAGAGTTTGAAATATTCAATTCTGGGTTTTGGTTATAAGATGTATTATTACTATTGATTGGAATTGATTGAGAAATTAAATTAGTTCGATTTGAAAAGGGGTTTACAAAAACTCGATTGGTTCTTGGATTTGGGTTGGAAATAGAATTGCCTGAGTCAGCTAAAGACAATGATTGAAAAATATTTTCAAGCGACATAAAATCAGAGTACTCACAATAAAAGCAAAATTTTGGCCATCGCTTTCTTAACCACTATAAGGAGTCTGCCCTGGTTCAGCGATTTTGTCTTCGCCAAATGTTTCTTACTTGCAGAAGGGGACGATGAAGTTCCTCTTCTCGAAAACAGCTTCGGTACGGAGTTTTCTGCAGGTCTTCGATTGACTGGGTTTCCTGAAGTTGTAGGAGCCGCTCTGCTTTCAACACCAACTTGTTCTGTTCACAAAGGTTCGATTGCCAATTAATCGTTGAAACGAAAATCACTCGTACGATACGCGTAATTTTGACAATCCTACTGTCGACTGCGCCAATTAACTATCGACGGCACTAAACTTGCTTTTTAAAAAATGCTTTTATTGTTACAAACTTGAAAAACAGGGTGGTGGTACTGCTAGATCAGCGGGATTGTCCTAGGTGGTGAGATAATTCACGTCAAAAAAAAGGAAAGAAATGCAGGAATCATCGATAAAGAAAAAACAAAGATGATGTCAAGAGGGCACTGAGTTGTATCTTCGTTAATAATAGTCACATCATCGCATGTAGCACATCGAATGAAAAGGAAACGAATTTAGAATGTATCGACAAAGAAAAGAACAAATATGGCGCAACATGTCCGAGAGCACTAAGTTGTATATTCGCTAATAATGATCAGATCGCCACGCACTCACGTCAAGAAAATAAAACAAAGAGGATACCAACAGAGCACTAAGCTGCATCGTCGTTAATAATGTTTGGATCTCAACGTGTAGCACATCAAATGAATGTAGGAGGAGTGTAGAATTCATAAAGAGAACTCAAAGGTAACGTTATGTCAAAATGGCATTAGCTCGCATCTTCGCAGACAGATTATGATATAACACATGAAAGGTACTTAAATGTGCATTAGGTGTGCATGTGATGAAATAATTTCGAAATTCGTATGAGAAGCATATGTGAAGTTGAAGAGTTGTTGAAAAAAAATATGAAAAATTTGATCATCCACCTTTGACATATATTTCCGTTTCATGCAAAAATAAACGCATCCGGTAAAATATACGATATATTTGGATTCCTTATGGTGAGGTTTCGAGTACGTCAAAAACAGGTCACTTCTGGTCATCCGATTTCAATGATTTTGACATCAATGGATTTGTTTCGATACCAAGAAACATAAATACATTATATTATGAAAAATACAATATCGAGCGCCTAATGCAGAATAACATAAAGAAAATGGCAAATTCAAAGAAAAACTTTGAAAAAACTGTAAATTCAATAGCCGTAGTTTGAACCATGATCAAACCAGAAGGGACTTCATCATATTCTCATTATTCTAAAGCATTAAAACTCGCAGAAATTCATTTCCAAATGACTTTTAGATAAATTCCGAGATTTGAAAAACTAAATGATATTTCCATCAATGCTACATCCTTCAGAAGAAATGGGAAACATTCATTACCCTACTTATATACCTCGCAAACGAAAAGAGAGATTGACAAGTGAACTTAATGCTCAACATCACATTCCGGCAGCTGTGGGTTACTACTTGAAGTGTTCATACGATGACACTCTATCCTTCTATAGGGCATATCGTAGAGAGGATTATATGCAATGATTCGCTGATGAGATGGATCAACTGACTGAAAATATGGCTACAGTGTTTTTGTGACTGCGGAGCAAGAAGTTGAATTTCGAAAAGCTAAACACTGTTACATCTGGCAAGAACCCTTTACTCTCGAAGACATGAAATTACGTGACCATAAAAATCTCATACCATGTGATAACTATCGTGGCCGCGCGCACGAAGGGTGTAATATAAACTACAAAGATAGCCATGTAGTTCCTTTAGTCACCATGGTTGAAGTTATATGTTGATTTGAATACTGAGTTGCGGAAAAGGGCTACGAATGAGTTTGAGGAAAACCTCTTCAAGCTAATGAATAATGCAGTATTCGGGAAAACTATGGAAAACATAAAAAAAGAGTCAATATTAATGAACTCCTCACCAAATGGATTGGTCACTACGAAGCCGAGGCCTATATTTCTAAGCCAGAGTTCAAAAATTGCATAATCTTCAACGAGAATTTGGTGGCAGTCAAACTAAGGAAACTGCAAGTTTTTTTAAATAAACCGATACAAATAGGACAGACTATCTTTACTTGGCAAAGACTACCATATATGATTTTCATTATGGCTGTATGTGCCATCGATTTGGAGATAATTGTGTAATTCTCTACACTGATACAGATAGCCTGATGAATGAAATATGCAATCAGAATCCCTATGAAGTCATACATTAAGATTGTCACCAATTCTTCATTACTTTGGATTGTCCTTTCAACAATCAGTTTATCGTTCCTTTGGTAAATAAAAAGTTTTTCTGAATGATGAAAGATGGGAATTACGCAGTTCCGATGACTGATTACATAGGCCTTAGATCGAAATTGTATATAACTAGGGTGTTGGTGACGGAGGATGGTATCAATAAGAAGCGATAGCAGTTTGTAAATAATGGCTATGATGAGGATGAAATCAATCAAATCATCTTATGCTTGGGGGTTACCAATAAGGAAAAGGAGGCTAAATCTTCTGTGGTGAAGAATAAAATTACGTTCGATGCTTATCTGAATTGCATAGATAATTGGAAGAATATGAATGTCACCCAAAATCCAATACAAGATTACCCTCAGCCCTGAAGAAGGTAAACGTTATATAATTTCAGATTAACACGATACGCTACCTTGGGGTCACTATTCTATCCCTCTAACATCAAATGCCATGGATACTGACGATTAACCCCTTATAATGATTATTAGTAGGTATGTATTTGGCTGCAATTCAGCTGAGAAAAGATTTTTATATCATTGATAAATGTTCAACTAACTACTTCATATTATTAGTAGATTTGAACTATAGGGATTCAAAAAACTTTGATAATAGCAAAATGTCTCGATACTTAAAATGTAATTGTGAACACTGACCTCCCTGTAAATTTAGTTCGGCGGGTTGGCTGTCCTTGTTCATCTTTCACTGACTGAACCACTGTGCATGCTGTTTTTGGCGAGTGCATTGGCTTGGCATGTGGAGGTTGAGCAAACCGGCCATCGGATGCCTGCTTCTATGATAGTTAAATCCTAAGGTGTGTGTAGCCATGCCGAGAGGATTAATGACACTGAGCCTATCAGCTGTCTCTATGGAATCTTCGAGAGACTTTTATGGACAGAGTAAACTCAAAAATTCTTTCTGACGCTAAGTCTATAGAGGAGATGGATGTCGATTTCACGACTCCAATTGACCTCCCTGTAAATTTAGATCAGAAGCGAGTCTTTAAAGGGGATGGATGTCAAGTTTACGACTAAAACTGACCTTCCTGTAAATTTAGTTCAGGAGCGAGAGCTTCTCAACTCCCCAACTCCTGATCCAATAACTGAACCTAAAAAAAAATTTGGTGATGCAGCCAGGAAACGACTGAGTCGTCTTCTCAAAAGCGGGGTATCTTATAAAATCACCTTGCACGAAATTTTTGAGCAGCGTACGCATAATCTGTCTCAGGTGGAGTAACAAACCCCCCATGAGCATGTTAGCAAACATTCGCGCTCAAGTAATGATTCACCAGGTGTAGCTAATGTGCAAAAACCCTCATATGGGAAGGTTGTCGCGGGTATCAAGGTGGAAATCTTGGCTATCCGACTACTTCGTTAACGATGAAATAGCAGAGCATATACGTAAGAGTACCACCGGACCTGAAAGACCACTCAAAATACAAACTGATCGGCTTCGTTAAGAAGCTGGGTTTAAGTGGTCGAGTGGGAATAGGTGTGAGCCACAATAAACCCTTGCGGATTGAGGTGGAGGGTCGAATAGACCCACTCACTTTTGACCTATTCTAACCTAATCCATCACTCATTACTAACATGACGCTAATTACAGTCTACAAGCAATTTTTATCTATTCGAAAGGTAAAGTATTGCTCTTTCACGTGGTGGTGCTGTTACGAATAATTATGATTCAATCGAAGCAGACTGATTTCCTATTTTTCTCAATATCCCAAGTGAAAAATCTCTGTTCTTCACAGAAAAGGTTTTTTGATCAATTCAATTTCAATTGTTCGACTAAATAAAAATTTCCAACAACTGTGGACGGTTATTTTTTCAAACTTATAGGTAATGAGATGAAAATCCGCTTATTTTTACATGATTTTTCGTGCCACGTTACATTGCAAATCATATGAGTTTTTGGCAAAAATTGAGTTTGAAAAAATGTGTGCTTTTTCGATGCGGTTACAGTGACCAAAATTACCGTTTCAGGGCGATATATTTTTGTGAATTTCGTATGCGATGTTCATGACAGAAATAACCGCTTCATAGTATGATACGACATCTTTCTTTTTCATTACCGTGACATCACCTACCATAATCGCTGGATTGGACGTGAAGGACCTCAAGGCTCTCTTTTATATAACGCCCGTACTAGATGTGAATGACTTTAGGAATTGAATAATTGACAATTGCAATGTCATAAGGAATACTCCGAGTATTTTTGAACGTGTCAGACAAACAATGATAAATTGATTGTAGTCGTGTATTGTATCAGAAGGTGGACATTTTGCTGATTTACTTCAATCTTGAAATTATGTATTATTTACTTTTAGTCTTCACCCAACTATCAACAACATACAACTTCACGCCAACCTGACCTGTTTACTGGTGACAGTGTGATAGTGAAAGCGTGTCTTATGAATTTCAGAATCTCTCGCTTCGAAAACTTTAAGGTCCCTTCTAGTTTAACCATGATTCAAACTACTGCTGTTGAATTTCACTTATAGTTATTCACAACCTAATTATATTGAATTTCCAGCTGTATGTCCGTTACATTGTCACCATGTTTTTTTTTTAATCTGATTCTTCATTCATCATTAATAATATATCACTTTCGCAATTCCATTATTTTCATCTACATTTTTTATTTTTATAATTCAATTTAATTTAATTTCCCTCAACTGCCGATGACCACTAGGACTACGTGACTGGTGCTCAGGGTTCAAAGCCTGAGTGCTGAGGCGGAGTCCCAAGGGGGCCCTCGCTTTTTGAATCTCTCCGATACTCATTCCACCCTTCTCTGCATCGATTACGTCAAATGTTTCCCTCTTTCACTCACTGAAGTCTCTCTCTGAAACACTTACCAACGACGCGCGATCTTGAAGTGGGCTCTTTGTTGTTCATCTACTAGCCTGGCGTCGGAAGACGTTGGTGTCAAGGCTAAGGGCAAAGTCTACAATGCCAATGATCTGGGTTCGAGTCTTATACCGATAATTTTTTTTAACATATATACCTACCCCATCTATACCTTTATCTTTCCTTAGTTTTTTGTTGACGCTATCGTATTCTTGTGGTAAAGACATGGTAAAGATCTAACGGTCTAATGTCCAATCGAATTTCAAACTCATAGCCAAAAAAATAAAATAAGAAGAATGGAGAATGCTGTCAAAAAATCAATAATGTAACCTGTCATAAAATTTATTATTGTTTTGAATCATAAAATTTCAAAAATTTTATTCTGAGTAGCCTGTTAACTGCACCCAGAAATTGATTTTTATCCATTATTTTCCGTAATGGATACTGGAAATTATTCCAATTTATGTAGGGCTTGCTTATGCTCTTCTAATGATCTGAAGTCTTTACATGATTCCATCGATTTATTTATAACATTTGAACATATAACTTGTCTACAGGTATATAATATAAAATATATGGACTTCAAATTTTTCATTCATCACTTTGTTCGAAGATTGAGGAGGGTGAGGAGATGCCACAGAACATTTGTTTGAAGTGTGCCCTTAAGTTGGAAGATATTACAAAATTCATTAGGATATGCAAAGCTAGTGATTCATATATTAGACAACGGTTGACTGAAAAAGATAACATTGAAATATGTGACTCATCAATTGAAGATGACATTGCCAATGACTACGATAGCCAGAGTGTTATTGAAATGAACAGCTCCTCTGTCTTGGATTCAAAACCAGAAGAAGCAGTTATCGTACCCCTAACAGAAAAAAATAAATTAGATAGAAAATCTTACAAATCTTCAAAGAAAACACGTTCAGAAGAATGTTCATGTGATACATGTGGAAAAAAGTTTACTAGATTAGGAGGATTGCAACGTCACATGAAAATTCATTTGGGTATCAAGCCTTTCAAATGTACAACCTGCTGCAAAACATTTTCTCAGAAGGCAACTTTAGAAAGGCATTATTTAACACATACAGGTAAGAGATATAAAAATCATATTATATATAGATAACCCAAGATCCCAGAGCTCCAAATATGTGATTTTAGCAAAGTTATTATTTTGTCAATAAATATAGTAATATGTAGATACTATTTGTCTTGAAATAATTTTCAACAAATGTAGGAATGTTCAAAATAGAAACATAAGTATTGTCAAATATGGAAAATATTCATGAAATAATTCAAATTCATTTAAGTAAATACAGCCAAGTGAGTACTTGAGTTGCAACAGTATAATTCATTGAACTATCTTCGCAGTATATAACTCTTCAAATCAAATCAGATAAACGATTCCTACATCAACCCTTTTATAATGGCATATTTAGTACTATTCTACATATTTCATCAATTTCAAGACACAGCTACAGAGATGATCTTTTTAGTATCAACTTGATTTAATTGGTTGTAACAAGGATGAAAAAAAAAGCTTGTCACATGGAATATCATGAAATGTATTTGCTATATTTGATATACCTGATCCTTCTTGTTCATTTCATGAATGTTTATTTTTTTACTTCCATGTTTCATTTCACCAGTTATTATCCAGTTTTTCTTCAGACAAGAAATTGAGTGAATGAAATTAACATTTTACTGTGTTAAAGAAGGAGCAATGATTAGTTACAACTGGAACAATAAAAAATACTCATGATTAGTCAACAATATATGATACATAGCATCCTTTCAATTTACAAATGAAAAAAAGGAAACAAAACAATTGACATTTGCATTTAATCAGCAAGAGTTCTTATTCCAATGATAGCGTGCACTCAATACATCAAAGAGAGATGATAATAATAATAATACGTTTATTATTTACCACAAATCCACAAACAATATTAAGTTTCAATTAAAAAAAAGTTAGGTAAATAAAAGTTGAGAGTTCAGTTTTCTTTCAACACCAGGAGGAGAGAAACTGGTCTTCCATTTAGACTCATACTACAAACTAAACTTAAAACTAAAATATACTTACTGACTAGTACCAGTGAACAAGAAGATGAGAGAAAAGCAAGAAAAAAAAAAAGATAAAAGAGAGAGAGAGAGAAGATATGAACCCTTTTTATAATTTATTTTCACTTGTGAGGGCAGTGATTCCTTTAGTGGAACAAACGTGAGTCATCAGTAATCATTTTGATTTTCAGACCATTTGATAGCTTACATTGTTTTCATGTTGTTTATTGAAAAGTTCCTACATTTTCAATTCCATTATACTTCACAAATAGTATTTTCACAACTAATAAACTTACGAGACTTCCTATTTCACAGTAAATAAATTTTTTATCATGATTATAAATTTAAACCTCAAATTGAGGATAGCTCTGTCTAATGTTCCCCATACTTAAAAATGAAACTGCCAGATATCATGAGTGAAATGTAAAATATAAAATATGTTTATACAGAGTAATAGGTTGCTGAAGTTATGAAGTTAATCCAAAATCATAACATGGGGTATTTCACTATTAGTGAATTTTAGAAATATGTATAAGCAATTCTTCATCAAAAGCTTAGGATGTTCGAAGCAGTAGTCACATCGTTTTGTTTTCATTAGTTTGTAGGTACCAGTTCGTGGACTTATATCAAATGCACATAGATGCATAGAAAGCTTGCTGTTTAAACTGATTCACCTTTGTATTCACTCCTATAAATAGGAGTTTTCAATGAAATAGTCTCGAGTATTATGTATGTGGACAGTTGATATTACCTGAGAGAATTTTTTGCAGGAATATTACATCATTGATACAGCTTCTGTGAGAAAGTGGCTGAATAATAATGATTTTTTCTACTTCGACATACTCATATTGCTCTAGGAGTAAACCCAATTTATAAGTACAGCACCTCAAAAATTTTTCTTGTACTCTTTCAATTTGTTTGACCAGTCATAGTGTGGAGATTAGACAAAAGACCCATACTCTAGAATGGATCTAACATGATGGATGTAGTCGTTACTACGTGGTAAGAAATCATAATGAAGAAAAGAGAATTGAAACTTTCTAGAAACAAAGAAAGTTTCAATTCTCTTTTCTTCATTACCTTTATTGTGTTATGACTGAAGTCTGCATGTCCTGAAGGTGAAGCCCAATATTTTATAAGCTTTTGCTGTGATTTCATCAATTTGGTAAGAAAAACTGAGTTTGGAGTCAAATTTTATTCCTAGGTCTTTTATCTCATTGACACGTGTTAACTGATTACCAAGGATTTCATATAGAAAATTGGTAAAGGTTTTCATCCGAAAGAAAGATATTGCAAAACACTTCTTGACATTTAAATTCATTTTATTGGGTTGACACCAGTGGCCTAAGTTCTCTATATCTTCTTGCAAAAGATTGGCATCATAGAAAGTGTTCACAGGGCGAAATAATTTCAGATCGTCAGTAAATAATAAAAATTGGGAACTCCTAATTGTATTTTATACAATTTATAAATAAATCAAAGACAAGTGACCCTTTGGTACTCCAGAAGATAAATTAATTGCATGTGAAATATATCCAGCCACTTTCACACATTGTGTTTGCCCATTCAAGAAGCTCTTGAACCAACTCAACAAATGACTCTTGAAACCAAGAGATATTAATTTGGATGCTAGGATATCATGCTTGACCCCATCAAAAGCCTTGGAAAAGTCTGTATAGTAACGAATTGAAGAATTAACTGTCTTAAACAAATTTATTTTTAACAATATTTCACTATCACAACTAATTTATATGCAACACTTAGCAACTAACGCTTAATTTATCTTCACGGTTAGAATTCTTTCTTTAAACGCACGATTCACTTTCTAGATACAGACTCCCTCTCTGAGCGAGGACCCGACCTTTTATATTGGTAACAAACGTTCTAGATACCTCTAGCGGTTTCGGTACTCATCTATTCTTTTCGTGGCGGTTCGTCGATCGAATTCCTTTCGCGGTGAGTCATATGTTTGGTATCTGAGATAACGATCAGGGCCGGCTTCAGATTCATTACATTGCCCCCTTCTTAAAGACGTTTCGTCCCGAAATGTTATCCTTGGCGTGTGTCGATACCTGCAGGACTGCACTGTGAAGTTCAATGGAAGTAACACTCCACAGTCTTCATGCTCGGTCGTGGAAGATGGTTACCGTACACCGAAATCTGGATGCCGCTGGATCTGAAGATCATTTCCAACATTTTTCTCACAATTCTCCAGTCCAGCCTGTCGAGCCCAGAGGCTAATTTCGGGATTGCCAATTCCACGAGATTCTGGTCGAGCATCGTCTCCTTCAGTCTTGTAAGACTCCTCCAGACATCTTCATAGGACGGTTTGTCTCGAGAATGCTTTTTGCTCACCAAGTAGAAGATGTTTCTCTGACCCTTCTTCAACTGTAGAACTCCTGTCCGTTTGACCTTCTGTCCGTTCGACCTTCTGTCCGTTCGAGTATAAGGACATGAATTGCTGGAACGCCATTCCATCCTCTGGTGGTCTGAGGGCGCGAACTTGATCGTGATTTCCAGCATAAGGAGCCAATCTATTAAAATGGACGACCCTAGGCTTTCCTCGAGGTGGCTTATGGATTCGGTAGACGAAGTCATTAATCTTTTTCATGATTTTGTACGGACCTTCCCACGAGTTCCGCAACTTCGGTGGTAAACCACGGCGTCGCTTAGGGTTGTACAGCCAAACTAGGTCACCGGTTTCGAATTCTCCAGCATTCGTCTTGATGTCATAGGCCTTCTTCATTCTATCGCTAGCACTCCGCCATCGTGGATTTCTTTGAGCACCTCCCGTCGTCCGTTCCTGGGTACCATTGTCTGGAGCCTTTCTTCTCCACCGTCTTCAGACTCCAACACCCGCTTCAGAACCCCGTTTTCCATGGTGAGAGAGTTCCGTTGGGCCCAGTAAGACTTTAACAGCTGACGAATAACCTGCTACCTCTTGCCACGATGGTCTTTGATTATTTTTCTTCCATCCGATGAATAAACCAAGATCTGGTTCTTCCTTGATCTTATTATCCTCCCAATCGTCGTCTACAGCTGTATTTCTACTAATAGCTGCATCCTTCTCTTCTGCTCGTCGACAATGTGTGCAGTCATCGGGGCATGGTCTCCGTGATAGGGCATCTGCGTTTTTATGGCTAGTCCCAGCTCGATTTTCTATTTTGAAGTAAAATTCTTGAAGTCTCTCAATCCAGCGTGCCACTTGGCTCTCGGGATTTTTGAACTGCAGCAGCCATTTGAGAGCTGCATGGTCCGTTCTCAACAGAAATCTTCCATACACGTATTTGTAGAAATGTTCTACACCTTTGACAAAGGCCAACAGCTCTCACCTGGTGACACAATAATTGCGATCTGGTTTACTGAGCGTTGTGCAGAAGTAGCCATTAACCTTGTCTTGTCCATCCTGGATCTGAGAAAGGACTGCTCCAAGTTCCACGTTGCTGGCGTCCGTATCTAAAATGAACCTTCCGTCCGGTAGGGGATAGCTCAAAACAGGAGCGTTGATCAAAGCTCTTTTCAATTCCTTGAATGAATGAGTCTTGGGATTCCTCGGACCTGTAAGTCGGATCAACGGTTTGGAGGTGTTGGCAAACCCCAGCACATATCTGCGGTAGTAGGTGCTAAAACCAAGGAAGCTACGAAGCTGATGGAATGGGCCAATCCTTAACTGCTTTGATCCTTTGTTCGTCTACCGCCACTCCTTCCTCAGAGACAACGTGGCCAAGGTAACGGACTTTTTTCTGGAACAGATGGAATTTCTTGGGATTAAGTTTCAATCTAGAACTTTTCATGAACACCTCCATGAACACCTCCTCCAGATTTTTCAAGTGATCGTCGAACGATTTTCCGACCACGATTATATCGTCGAGATACATTAGACATGTCTTCCATGAGAGCCCCTTGAGAACCGTCTCCATCAATCTCTCGAAGGTCGCTGGAGCATTACAAAGCCCGAATTGCATAACCGTGAACTGCCACAATCCTGAGCCGATGGTGAAAGCTGTCTTTTCTCGATTTTCTGGGGCAAATTCAACTTGCCAATATCCACTCTTCAAATCCAGAGTCGAGACAATTGTGGAGCCAGCTAGCGTGTCTAGGGTGTCGTCGATTCTTGGAAGAGGGTAGCTGTCTTTCTTCGTCACGTGATTTAATTGGCGATAATCCACGCAGAACCTTGTCGAGTCGTCCTTCTTCTTCACTAACACGACTGGGGAAGACCAGGGGTTGTCAGAAGGTTCGATGACTCCTTCTTTTCCCATATCGTTGACTATCTTGTCTGCCTCTTCTCTCTTGGCAAGAGGGAGTCTTCTAGCTGATTGTCGGATTGGTCGGGCATTCCCAGTGTCGATTCTATGCTGAACCACATTCGTTCTGCCGCCTTTTCCTTCTCCAATATCGAAGATCTCTTGGTACTTCTTGACTAACTCCCTCAGTTTTGATCGGTGAGTTGGTGTTATGTCCTTGGAGGAAATGTCAATCAACTTCTCCAACTCTTTAGGTAAGTTGTTGGCTTGGCTAACAGAACTGCGTACACTCCGTATCACAGAGGAAGTGGACGAACAGTGCCCCAGCATGGTTCCTTTCTTCAAGGTCACGGGAAAGTAGTTGACATTCATGACCCTGACTGGCACAACTTTATCAACACGCAACAGGGTCTTTCCCAGTGCGATTCCTCGTCCAATTTTCTCATCGTGTATCTTGGGCTCGAACATTACCACCTTGCCGCTGCTCGCACTTCCGTCCAAGCGAGCCTGAAGGATGGTTTCAGCCCTTTCAGGTACGCACATGTCTTCAGCCAACAGGACCCTGTTCGTCTCTTCGCTTCTTCCATGAAGCACCAGCTCTTCTCCGCCGACACGTAGGACGCCGTCTTGGAAATTAAGCTCGAACCCTCTGGAATTCATTATGCCCATTCCAATGATTGCATCATCCTCGATGTCCGCCACCAATGCACGATGTTTCAATTTTGTGCTGCCCAACACCAATTCAATTGGCAGTTCTCCAAATATAGTGGCTGGCTCCCCTGTTGCGGTGCGTAGCTTCCAGCTTGACGGTTCAATTCTTGCCGGTGTTTTGGCAAAGATTGGCCCAAGAATGTTTCTCGTCGCACCTGTATCTAGCAGCATGGTGCAAGGCTCGTTGTTGATGAGGCCGTCTACGAAAACACCTTTGTCTTGTCGTTGGAGAACGGCAACATATGCGATTTTGAATTTTCCAGAAGCTTCTCCTCCAGACTTACCGAATTTTGTTGAAGTTCATCTTTCAGCGATTTGGTGTTCTCATCGAGTTTGCTCATTATTGAACTCAAATCACCCCCAGAAACTTCGAATTAATATGCTTCCGGATCTTCTCCTGATTCAATCAAGTTATCCCATAGTCTCTTCTGGAGAACTGATTTCTTTCCGGAAGCATCTAGCTCTCTCTCCTCCAATTCTTGCTTCAATTCAGCGACTTTCAAGTCCACAAGGCGCACTTTCCTCGAACACATTTTGTCTCTTATTTTCTATTTTCCACAAAACTGAAAATGTCCACTTATTTTAATCGAGTCCGAAATACTTATTCATTTTCACAAGTCTATTTTTCGCGAGAAAGGTCTATCAGTTTATGTTTCCGTGGTCCGGTACTGTCCACTTCGCGAAACACAATGAATCACCAGTCTCTACGCGAACAAATAAGTCTTATAGTCAATTTCACCGTAATACAAAGAGTGTCCACCAAGCGCTCACAAATTTATTTTAAAAATCCACTTCTGATGACCAATTGTAACGAATTAAAGAATTAACTGTCTTAAACAAATTTATTTTTAACAATATTTCACCATCACAACTAATTTATATACAACACTTAGCAACTAACGGTTAGAATTCTTTCTTTAAACGCACAATTCACTTTCTAGATACAGACTCCCTCTCTGAGCGAGGACCCGACCTTTTATATTGGTAACGAACGTTCTAGATACCTCTAGCGGTTTCGGTACTCATCTATTCTTTTCGTGGAGGTTCGTCGATCACATTCCTTTCGCGCTGAGTCATATGTTTGGTGTCTGAGATAACGGTCAGGGCCGGCTTCAGATTCATTACAGTATATATAGAGTCAACCTGATATTTATTTTCAAAATGTAATAGAATATAGTTTTGATACAGTAATAAATTTTTGTTGGTTGGCCTTTCATGTATGAAGCCATGCTGTTGATTTTATTTTTGCACATCCAAGAGACATTTTTTGTTACAGAATAATCCAACGTGTTAGAAATTTTTGATTACATGCAAATTGCTCTATAACTTTCAATATTATCTTTATTTCCCGATTCAAAAATGGGTGTTAAGAAGCCATGTTTCCAGAAATCGGGGAAAATCCCTGTTTTCAGAGACGTATTAAATATTGTGTGAATAGGATTTGTGATAGAATAAATGCAGTTTTTGATAAAATACAGGGGGATTCCATCTGGGTCAAAAGATAATTTAGATGGCAAACTTGCAATACGATCAAAAATTTCCGTCACACAAATTATGATTTCAACTATATTAACAGTTCTGGCATAATTAAATTCGAATCTAATGTAAGTCTTTAGAATAGACTGTAGAAAAAAAGTTGGCAAAAAGATTTGATATATCATTACCATCAGAACTGATCATATCAATATGTAGTGCATTTTTTCAGGAATTTTGTGTGAATTTTTCATTTTGTTGGCATGTGATCAGAAATGCGTAGGATTGTTAGATATGTTTCTCTCTATGTTATCAATATGACTTTTGTAACAATTTGGCTAACCAATTTACACTGAGCTGGCAAGTAAGTTTGTGATACTTTTTTTCTGATTAACTGCCGTAACTAAAGAGTGAACCAAGAGGGAAAATTTGATAATTATATTTTTTTAAAGGTACACAGAGCTTGAGAGCATTATACAAGACTTCGTAGAAATAAGAAACTGCTTGATTGATATCATTGCGGGAATTGAGCAGTCCACACAGGAAATGCATTTAAGGAGTTAATATCAGCGTTTTTTAAATTATAAAAGTATTCATTGTAATCGAGTTTATTGCTAGAAGTGTGTGTTATGATGTCAAATGAAAAAGAAGAATGATGAATGCTAATATGTAGTAGTGGGTCCGTTGCAAGTTAAATTATTATGTCATGTCTGTTGGAGAAAATTGGATCTAAGAAGGTATTAGAAATGCTTAATATACTAGCCTTGGGGGGATGATGGTGGAATGTAAACACAGCCAAAAATAATGGGGGAGTTGCCATACTTGGTTATTACAAAAATATTTTCAACGTTGTTATGCAAAGCTATTAAGTTAGCTTTGATTCTAAAATGAATAGCAATCAGTACACCCCACCCCCTCCACGTTTGTCGCTCCTGGTAGATTCTCTGTCACATCTGAATATATTGTATTGTTTAAATCCCAATTCTCCATCAGAAGTTTGACTGTCTAGCCATGTTTCCGACAGTAGCAAAGCATTGTAATCTAAGCAGTTAACAGCAAGTTGTAGATCTTTAAGTTTTGTGTGAGTTCCACTAGCGGTGCGGTAGAAACAGCTTAAATTTACTTCATTTGTGTTAATAACAGAAAAAGAGGCCTCAATTTTCTGGTCGGTTTTTTTGATTTGTTTGGGTTATGGTAGGAACATTGTTGATGGATTATATGGTAAGGTTTATTTCTAAATAATAATGTTGCCATGAATACTAGATTAGCTAATTTTCTTGAACCAAATAATCTACTATTGAACTTTCAGCATGGCTTAGAAGAAGTCAATATACAATCACTGACATAGGTGAACTTACGTCAATATTAATATTTGTTACAAAAAGGATTTGCAGCTTCATAACTCCTATTTAATTATATGGGAGCGCTTTCGACAGCTGGTCGTGCTGTCATCATCAAGGCTCTACTCAAACTGCATTGCAGTTATTAATGTTGAAAATATGTATCTGAGTTTACAAGCTCATTTAAATAAATATGTTGAATGTAATTACCTGAGTTCATGTATCAGTTAATCACCAGTTTACACATTTGAAAAATATTCAGTAATGAGGAATTATTTAACTCTATTTGTTCATTCAGTAAATGACCTGAATACTTAAATTTATTTGTAAACATTGAGTTTTAAACTTTTCTATTCTGAATGTAACACCTCAAAGTCGTTATTGAAGGCATATCCTTCTGCTAGAATATGGTTTGCAAATGTGGAATTGGTCTTTGCATTCAAGAAATGACTTCTATGCTCTTCGGAGAGAATGTAGTCGATAATACGCATAAACGCGATAATATACGCTCAATATAACTACGAAAACAAACCATGGACCAGGTCTACCCAACTTCAAGAAACGGTAGTGTGCCTTACAGGACATTGACATATCTTGGTGTTCTCACCAATAATATCGCACATTTTTTGGGAAAGAAAGGATTAGACGTGCCTCACAGAACAAATTATACTTTAGCAAATTTACTAAAAACAATAAAGACAAAACTCGGTCTAGGATAGATCGGGAGTATATAAGTTGACTTGTGATTTTTGCCTAAAACTTCATATTGGCCAAATGGGGAGAACATTTTCCCAAATAATTAGGGAGCATAGTAGTTTCTTAAATGGAAAGACCAGTTCCATATTTGCATACCATCTTCTAACAGAAGAACCAGAGTTCAATCACGACTATGATTTGTTACATTTGAAAGAGAAAAGTATGAAACTTGATCTTTTAAAATGTTGAGAAATGGATAGGGTCATTTACTGAATGACCGAAGAGAATTAGATCAGTCTCCGTTACTGAATATTTTTTCAAATGTGAAAACTTAATTACCTGATACATAAACACAGGTAATTTCATTCTTTACATGTTTATTTAGATGGGGCAGGTTGGCTGTCTTTGTTCAGCTTTCACTGCCTGAACCACTACCCGCTGTTTTTGCGAGTGCATTGGCTTGGGAGCAAACCGGTCATTGGATGCCTGCTTCCACGTAGCTCCGCTGGATACGGGAATGACATAATCACTTGTCCTGTTATTCCCTAACTGAATGGCATCTCAACGATGGCTTGATACTAAGGTGTGTGTATCCGTACCGAGAGGATGAATGACACTGAACCTATCAGCTGTCTCTACGGTACCTTCGAGATACCGCACCCTTTCGTCGTAGCATCGCCTTGTCATGGTAATGCGGGGCTCTGCCGTGATTGCCCTAGCTACTTGTGGGATTTTTATGGACTGAGTACGCTGAGTCTACAGAGGAGATGGATATCGAGCTTACAACTCCGACTGACCTCCCTGTAACTTCAGATCAGGAGCGAAAACTTATTAACTCTCCAACTCCTGATCCAATAACTGAATCTTGCACCAAATTCTTGAGCAGCGTACGCAGAATCTGTTTCAGGTGGAGGAACAAACCCCCCATGAGCAGGTTAGCAAACGTTTGCGCTCAAATGATGATTCACCGAAACCAGAGGCGAAAAAGCCCTGCACGGCTGAATCTAAGGCATCGTCAGGTGTAGCTGATGTGCAAAAACCCTCATATGGAAAGGTTGTCGCGGGTATCAAGGTGGGAATCTTGCACCTTGATTATCCGACTACCTCATTAACTGGAATCTCTTCAGGTGGCTATTTTGTCGGCCTCAGAGGTTATTCTAGATGAAGGGCCATAGGTACAATTTCAGAGCTGCATTTTTAGGCCTGGATGGTTACAGGTCGTGAGGATTAGGTTAGCTACGACTGGCTTGCGGGTGTAGTTAATACCCTGCAATATGTGGGAGGGCGCTTCTCTGAAATGCGTCACAGGGGACCAACTTCCGAAGCCACACATCTGTGTTGCTTACCTACCTGACGGAGGCAGTCACAGACTGAGTTAGAGTAAATAAAGCGGGGCCGAGTGGAAATCCACCTATGAGGAGTCCCAAGGCTGGGAAACCAGTTGGTTCTCAGGATCCTCCATCTTCTCCCTGCTAGGGTCGAAGAATTCTAACATGCCAAGACCGCTTCATACGTCCTTGGTAAAAATTTCAACCACGAATTAATCGACCTTGCTCTCCTGCAGGAACCATTGACAGGAAAAACAGGCCGAGTAGCCGGATTGAGCAATATTCCTGGTGAGGTAATAGCGTGCCCTGGGGTGAAACCCAGAGCACGCACAGGCTTCTGCACCCAAGACGTGGTGGCCATTCAAATTTCCATATCGGACAAGAAGGGTAAGACGAATATTATCGCCTGCTCCGCCTACTTTCCGGGAGATTCGGATACCGTACCTCCTCTAGCTGTTAGACGACTTATCGACTACAGCAAAAGGAACAAACATCAAATCGTAATGGGATGTGACGCCAATTCACACCATACAGCGTGGGGCAGTACGAATATAAACTATAGAGGTGAGTTACTCTTTGATAATAAACTAGGGTAAGGACTGTTTGTAATTAATGGGGGCTCGGAACCAACTTTTGTCACTAGTAATAGTCAAGAGGTATTAGACTTAACCATCAGCTCACATTCTCTGAGATACACCATTGGTCTGTATCTACTGAACCTTCTTGTTCAAACCATAGATATATTCTTTTCAATATTGAAACAGGTCTAAGACCAGTAGTAGAATATCGTGACTCAAAATCTACTGATTGGAGTGGGTATAAAAACTCCCTCCAATCGTACTTTGAGAACGGATTCATTACTATTCACAGTTGTAATGATATGGATACAGTACAACAAGGAAATTAGAAAGGCAAAATGGGAGTGATGGAGGAAGTTCTGTGAGAGTATCTCGCAGCACAAGAATTCACAAGATTCTATGTGAGAGTATCTCTGATTTACCTCGCAGCACATGAATTCACAAGATTCTCTCTAGAGAGCCGACTGCTGGTCGCTTAAACGACCCGATGGAACATTCACGACCTCTAGTAAAGAAACGTTAGAGCTTTTGATAGAAAACCACTTTCCTGGAAATCTGACTCTTGATACCAACAGACCTCCCATCTTCGAGGGCGTTAAACGCCCAAAAAAGAACGATGGACGTTGTTCACAGTTGGTGCCTGAGGGAGCAAACCTGTGATAATCCCTTCACCAGGAGGAGCAAATCGTACGATCTAACGCCACTTTCCCCTCATTCAATTTGGTACAGAGTTGAAATATCTTGACATTGTCCTTGATGAAAAACTCACCTGGAACGCTCACTTGGAAAAAGTTTTACACAAAGCCAGACTGTCCCTATGGACATGTCGAGTCGAAGGATTTATGGTAAAACTTGGGGTTAAGGTCCCAAACAAATCCATTGGATTTATGTGATGATTGTCAGACCAATGATCACTTATGGTGCAATTGTTTGGTGGCCGAAGGCTTTACAGAAAACGGCCCAGGTGAAACTCTCTGGCTTGTAGAGGTGGTGCCATCAATACTACACCGTCAACGGTCATGGAGATCCTTCTAGATCTACCTCCTTTCCACATTTCTATGGAGAGGCCAGATGGACTGCATACAGACTTGTGCATATTGCTAATTGCACAAATCAATTTAATGCATAGTGCCACGGACTGTTAGTTGATACTGGAAGTCATAACATTCTGGAAATGACCTCTGACTTTATGCCTCCAACTGTCAACTACGAACTGCCTTATAAAGTACAGTCCCCGAGTAGAAACGACTGGATTCTCCGAGAGAAGGAAATATTAAGAGTAGATTGTTGTTGGTTCACAGATAGATCAAAAACACCTTCCGGTACTGGTGCAGGTGTTTTTATTCGTAGACCCAGGACAGAGATATCTACCTGCCTAGGAACTCATGCGACTGTATTTCAAGCGGAAATTTACGCTATTGAATTGTGTGCGGAGAGATTGGAAGATCTTGGCTCCTACGAGCAACGTCTCAGTTGGTAGCAAATTGCCAGAACTCTCTCGATAGGAAGACGTAACAGATTGTCTCTGGTCTGGATTACTGGCCATACTAGCCTGAAAGACAATGAGGCTGCTGACTCCCTTGCAAAGGAGGGCGCTGCAAGCAGCTTTATCAGAGCAGAACGTGTCATTGGCATAGCATGAGTTTGATTCAAAGACGTGTTGCGTTTTTGTAGTGAAAATCTCACAATATAGTGTTTCTTGAATAATTTATGGATTTTCATCAAGTATCGGCCGATTCCATCACATATCAATGAAAATGAATCAACAAATAATTCAGCAAGCCAAGTCAGTAACATTTTAAGAGTTGAAATTAGTTATCCAAGTACTTGGGAAGAACACAATTATAATCATAAAGTTATACAAATGATACATTTCGTCTTGTCTCTAAAATCATTTGATTTTTTTTTATTTCAAAATAACCGCATCAACCGCGAGGAGAGCGGTTGATGCGAAGGATCAATTAGATATAATTATATTTTATCCAATATACGAATAGATTATTAACTTTTTTGAAATCTATGCTCAAAAAAGTTAATAAAGAGTTCAAGTTAACTACTTCTAATGCAAAACTGAGATCACTGGGAAGTCTTGCCTCTTGTCTTTCATATTCAAAAACTGGGCACTCCACGATTATGTGCTTCATACTGTTGATCACACCAGAGACTTCACATCCGCACCATATTCTTTCTTCATAAGGTGTTGGTGGGTTAGTCTTGTGTGTTCGATTCTAAGACGGTAGTTCTGGGAGCGCATATCGGGATTTATCCCTCGTAATTTATTTGTTTCTATGGCCATCCGTCTTTCTTTCCAAGTGATTGTTAGTAGTTTGCTTATTGTATTGAAGTTAATCTGTGTGTGGAATTAATTCAAACAGTTACGGAAATAGTAACGGTAATATTGCGAGCGGCTGCATTGGCTTTCTTGTTGCCTTTGATTCTAGTATGGGAAGGTATCCAGACTAGTTTAATACTTTTTTGATCCTGCATTAGCCTAGTTAACCTTTCCTTAATACGAACAAGCAGTGCATTGCATGGGTATAGCTGTCTGATTCCGTGGATTGCGCTGAGAGAATCGGTGAAAGTGATGTCGCAACTCAGTACTCGCTTGGCTTATTAACGAGATGATTTTATTCACTGTTTCACCCATTCATCATTCATCTAAATAATGAAAGAACTCATTAAAAAACTATATTAAATATTTATTGTAACGAAAACAGGGAAAATACTTCAAGAATAAACTTACACTAAAATGCTAATCAAAAATTAAATAAATCACCAAAAACTTACATTATACTGCCACCCAGCAGGAATCGAAGAAAAGGAGATGTGCTGCATTGCTGGAACCTTTTTAGAAGATCAATAGATACTGAATAAATTTCTCAATACTGTCTCTTACTGATCTTGACCTCCCTCAATATTTATGAAGATTTATACGCTGACATTGCAACTTTGATTCGGTCACTGTATGAAGGTAAAATGCTCAGTATGCAATCTGTGCAAAGTTTGCTCATTTGGCGATTGTTTTATATTTCTATATCCTGTGATCGTATCAATTTCGATGTCTATGAACTTGGAATATTAAAAGATGGAATTCTGAATACTAAGTGTTTTTGTTTTAGAATATTGAAGTTGAGGTTGGAACACCTTTCAATTCATGTATTTACTTAAATGAATTTGAATTATTTCATGATTATTTTCCATATTTGACAATAACAGGGTTACCTTCCAGTCTTTCACAGTGTGCTACGGATTGGGCTATGGCGTACAATTCACCTGTATAAACACTACAGATTGACGGCAGACGATAAGCATGCTCCGTATCTGCTGTGACGACGGCTGCTCCCATACACTTAGAAGATTTGGAGGCATCTGTGCATAAGTGATTGTATTCCTTGTAGTTAGAGATTAATTCAGAGAAAGTTTTCTGAATAAGAATTGGTGGGGTATCATTTTTCCTGTGGTCCATGGTGGTAAAGAGAAGAAACCACATGACATGACGTTTTTATGAACTATAGGGTTAATAGGAATGTTTGACATTTTTGCATAGAGAGGTGAGGTAACTTTATCATTTTGTTCAAAAAGATGGAGGAATCTGTTATTGGAGGTATAATGATAGGCGGGGTTGTTTTTATTAGGGAAAATTCTATGCTATTAACTCTCACAGGAAAAGATCTGTTTTTCAAGAAATTTTCTATAAAAGCAAGTAGGTTTCCTTGGATATCCCACTTTTTCATCTGTTCCAATATGTTGCGATTCTAAACTATACTGAATGCTCGACGAATATCAAAAGAGATGGCTATAATCAGTCTGGATGGCTGACTGTAAAATAACAAGATTGTCTGTTGTTGACCGGTTCTTTCAAAATCCACTTTGTTGGGGAACTATTAGGTTATTCTTCTCTAGGAAATACTGTAGTCTGGCGTTAAGAATCTTCTTTAACACCTCATACATGGTGGAGATAAGGGAAGTAGGTCTATATGAATTGGTATCAGATGGAGATTCATTCTGTTTCGAAAGAGGCAGCACGATAGATTTAGACCAAGATGTGAGAAATTGTGCGATATAATGTGTTGTAAATCCCTAGAAGATAATGTTTGCCAGAGTGTGGGAGTTTCTTGAAAAATATTTATGAAATGTCATCAGTATGATCTTACACTTTAGACAATGCCTCTTTGAGCTCATCCATGGTTATATCGACATTTAGTGAATTTTCATTGTCATCTTCAATTAAAAAAGGTTTGGCGTCTATGACTTTCCTCATTTCTAAAAAGTTATTGTCAGAGTTTTCACGTCATTATCGAAATTTGGGAAAGAAATATTTGATAACTTGGATTCAATCAAATTCTCATATTGAGTCCATTTGTCATGATGAATACTTTTGAGTTTCTATGTGTCATGTGGGATGATATACTGATGTCTGATTTGAGATTTCGTTACTTTTAATCAGGATTGGGAGATGATTACCATCGTATGATTGTAATGATACTTTCCAAGAGAGCGATATAGAGATCATTGGCGTGCAAAATGCTAAGTTTACAGCAGAATGATTGCCAGATGTGCTGTTAATTCTCGTGAATTCACCATTGTTTAGTATAACGAGATTGGAAAAATTGATATACTCCTCCAAGACTACTCCGCGATTGTTGGAAGATAAAATAGAAATGGGCATTGAAATCGCCTATAATAATGAAGAGTTTTGGCAGCTGTTGTATTGTTAAGCCAAGATCTCGATGGAATATATAGGTTACAGATGCATATTTTTCGTGGGGTTGTGAGAAGAACTGCCATGACTTCGAGTACTGACATTATTGGAACCACTTCTGAAGCGATAGCTTTTTCAATATAAATAGTGACTCCACCGCAGGCTCTAAGTGGACTATTTATAATTTTATGGAATGAATTGTAAGATTTGATTTCGTATGTATGGTCAGTCTTAAAATTAGTTTCCTGCAAGCATATTACTATGGGATTCTCTTTATTTATTAGAAGTTGAAACATTTCCAGGTGGGAAAATACTCTATTTATATTCCATTGAAGAAAGAATAATGGTATTAAGAAAAAGTAGTAGAAAAAAGGGGGCCAGAAAATTCAGTAGGTTTCTTGTGAGATGTCGATTTTATTCTCCACAAAAATATAAACAAATAAAATGCTACAAAAAATATCTAGAATTATGCTGTGACCTAAATAATTAAAATAAATCAAAGAGTAAACTACACGTATTTATTGTTGATGGAGAAGCATTTTATTCTCTGAAAGAGTATTTGGCAGGATTATCATTTTAATATAGAGTTTTAGATATTTCTGGGAGGTTAATCACCACCTCAGTATTTTAAAAGTTGATTGTGAATTTTTTATCAATGTTTAATATTAAGATTTCATACTAGTATGTGAGATCCTTTTTGACTATTCCGATAAACACTTATGTGTTTACCAATGTATACCGCTTTAATGATACATAAAGCTATTTACTTACTTTGTATAATCTATTCTCGAATAATCACATCAAAAACGACTTCCAGTGTGTCAAATTCCAAGGACAATGTTTATTATTGCAGTGAGTTAGCATTAGATTGCTAATTCAAGTGCAAATTCTGGGTGAAAAAATACTAATTGATTTTCTGATATCTGTAAAAGGGCCTCTTTTCAAAACTAGCAAGTATACATACATTTCTTACATGATACTCAATTTATTGTCAAAATATGTATTAGCTTTGCTGAAATGATGCAAATCTGGCGGCTCTGTAATCTTGAATTAATATATTTACTCCAGAATGCCAAAAATATTTAATGAGAATACTGCAAAAACTTCGGACAAGTTGAATGCACATGTGCACTGCCAGCTCAATGTATAACAGTAGAGGATTTAATGAAACTTATTTTCTTATATATTTGATTTGAATTTTTTGCAGATACACTTGACAGATGACTTTGACATTTGTTGGCGACTTCGGCAGTAGCCGAAGTACAGTGGGTACAATTATTAATTTTCCCGAGCCACCTAGAGAACATCATAGCAATTCGCAGCCATCTAAAATAGCAGATTTCTACCTTCAACTAGATACATTTGTGCCAGAAACATATCTGATTGGAGACGGATTCGAATTCATGATTTTTGGATCTCTGTATCCTGGTTGGACTAAGACTAGTTCCCGATATCTCTTGGAAAATTTAAAATAACTAGAGGAAATTACTCAAAAGTTCTCCACTTTCTTCTTCAACCTTTATTCGTTTTTACCGCTGTTCATTTCCCTCAAGGTGATACATAATTTTTCATTTTTTTTGGTAACTCTTTTCTGTTCTCAGATCTTGGTTCTTGGAATATTGATACCAAGTTGAGACGGAGTTTCTCATCTTCTAAAACGGTACATATAGATACTATCTGACTGTTTTGTTGTGCCGTACTGCCATTGTCGTTGAAGTATCTTTTTGCCTTATGAATTTTAGGGTTCTCAATCTTAGCATCAGTTCTTGCCACAGACCTTTTCCGATCGAAATTCCTTCCCTGATCGAAATGCAGTTCTATGGATAGTCCATGTATGAGTAACGCCTCTGCTACTATACCTTCCAGCCTGTTGAATTGAAATAGAAACAATCTCGACCATTTGGAGACATTATCCATTACAGCTATCAGGTATTTATTGCCATCATTAGTAATGGAAAAATGTCTAAATAAGTATATCTACTGCGACTCTCTCAAAGGGGGTTCCGCAAAGATACTGTCCTTTTTTTGAGATTCATGATACACTGAAGAGTATGTAATTAGCAGTTCTCAAGTGAAACGACGAACAAATAGGTAGGCGAGGAAGTGTTTGCATCCCAAATCATCCGTCCATGGTGCCGTGGACATTTGAGTTTGGAGTGTCTATATGATACAATGTTACTGGATGGAGCCTGTAAAGTCTTCAGGAGTTCTATGTATTATTTCATTAGTTCGGATTCCATTGTGTAATATAATATAAATTAATTTGAAATCCCTGAAAGAATCTGTAAAAAATTTAAAAAAGATTAACCGAAAAATAACAATTCTATTAGATAATGGAAGTCCGAACTGATGAAATACACCACGAACCATTGTCAACCACCTTCAAACAAACGAGTTCTCTGTATGATCTGGAACCACGAGAGTCCAGGAATTGGAACATTTTTCTTCTAGGCAGCTGCTCGACGGCTGATGGACTTGGTTTAATTTTCGACACTGGATGAGTTGATCACAACTGCGTCATCAGGTTGAAACTCGTTCAGCAAAAGACCCACATAAGAGCTTCAAAGATTTTTCCACTCCTGCGGTAACTCGAGCATTAGCTGATGCATGGCAACTTATCACAGCACCCGACATTTGCTTTCCTCAGGTCGAGTGGACTGATGTCGGAAACTCTCGGGTTCATCATGGCTTGCCAGGATGGTGTCTTTAATACCTAAGTCTATTGTAGTCGCATGATGGGCATAGAGTTCCTGACGTCAGATGCAGGGCCTGCCGCGAGGCGCCTGAGACCATTTCAAAGTAGAAATGCTTTTATATTTTCCAGTCCGTTTCATGTTTGATTTAAAATATTAACAAAAAGAAGTGTAATCAATGTGATTTTATCGGGATCTAGTATTTTGATCATATATTAATAACTTGTGATGTTCTGTTTGAAACCTTTGGTGTAGTAATGAATATTACTGTAGTAATATTCATTAGTAATGAAGATTAAACTCCTCTTGAAGATCCAGTGTCACTGTTTTTCGATTTTGAAAGCCGTGGATTTTTGGAATTTCTTCCTGACGTTTCGCTGGCGCGAGTGGTTAGCTTCTTCAGAGGTTTAACCATCATGGCTTGCTGTCCGATGACTAACTTTTAGGCTTCGTAAAGCGTATTTATGCCTTGTCAGATAATCAGTTGTATTGGTGCCTGTATTTGTACCTGTACTTGTACATGCACTTGTACCTGTATTGGTACCTGTACTTGAACCTGGAACATTAACAATCGTGCTGCCTGTTGTCATTCTGTTCGTTATTCTCGAATTGCTCAAAATCGGGTTCCATATTCGATTGAGGTTCGCTTCTTCTTTTCTGTTGAAATTCTCCATGTGTTTGTGGATTTCTATTGACTCCCGTACCAGTCGGCTATAGTATCCCTGGTTGGGGGCAATTAGTTCTGTGTTTTCAAACAAAATTATGTGGTCTCCTTCACTAAGCGCGTGTTCTGCCGCAGCTGACTTGTCCGCTTAGCCTAGTCTGCAGTTCCTTTTATGCTCTTTCAGTCGTGTTCCCATGGATCGTTTGGTGGTTCCGATATATACCTTCCCACAAGTGCACGGTATGCAATAGACCCCTGCTGCTGATAATGGGTTCTTTTTGTCTTTAGCCGACCTGAGGCTTTGTTATATCTGATCCTTTTTCGCTTTTTGAACCGTGGTGCTCTTCGGTTTCATGCCTTTCCTGATCTCGGAGGTACTGTATCAATTCGATCTCAAGGTCACTTCAAGGTATTTCAGTTCCCTCTCCAGATGTCCTGGTTCACATATTCTCCGAGCCGGTTCCGTTAGAGTGGAGATGACTCCTCTCTTATGGCTAGGATGATGGTTCGATAGTGCGTGCAAGTATCTATCTGTGTGTGTGGGGTTTCGATACACTTTGTGGGTTATTATGGTACCACATCGTTCTACTAGTACATCTAGAAAAGCTATCCGTTGGTCCTGCTCAATCTCCATTGTGAATTTTATGCTAGGGTGTTGGGCGTTCAAGTGGTTTAGGAAACGGTTCAGGGCGTCTCTTCCATGTTTCCAGATGACGAAGGTGTCATCCACGTAACGTAGCCACAGGGTCGGCTTCAATTCAAACGTGTATCGCTTTTCCTTCAAACCGTTTCATGAAATAATTTGCTATCACTGGGCTAAGTGGACTCCCCATCGCAACGCCATCTAGTTGCTCATAGAAGTTTCCCCTCCATTGAAAGTAACTTCCTGTGAGACATGCTCTAAAGAGTTCGACGACGTCATTCAGGAACACGTGGACTATCCCCCTCAGAGAGTCTTCCAGTGGGACATTGGTAATCAAGGGCACTACATCGAAGCTGACCAGAATATCCGTCGGCTCCAGCGTTAAGCCCCTAATTTTACCAACGAAGTCTGTCGAGTCCTTAACGTAGGAGTTGATCTTTCCCACATGAGGTTGTGGAAGCGAGGCCAGATGTCTCGCCAAGTGGTAGGTCGGAGAGCCCGGGGTACTGACTATCGGTCTCAGTGGCATGTTGGTTTTGTGTATTTTCGGAAGCCCGTAGAGCCTAGGTGGAACAGCTTCAGTTCTAAGAATGACTTTCTGTGGGGTTTCCGACAGTGAGGAAGATCTAATGATTTTGTTCACGTTCCTTAACTTAGATTGCGTTGGGTCCCGTTAAAGTTTGCGATAGTTTGCCGGATCTAGAATCACCATGGCATTTCCTTTGTTTGCAGGAAGTATCGTGATGCTCTCATCAGAGTTCAAGCTCTTTAAGGCTGCAATCTCTTTTTTAGGAGGACCTCGTATGTGTAACCATTATTACGTGAATATGGTCAATTACGTCATTCAGATAGACAAGGCAAGTCTTCCATGAACCAGTCCCATAAACCTTTCAAAATCGGCTGAAGCACCTCACAATCCGAAGAAAAGGAGTCTGAACTGGTACTGTCTACTTTCAGCAGAAAATACGGTCTCTTTCTTGACGTTAGCGTGGACTTCGTATTGCTCTTTAGGTCCATTATAGAAAACCAATTGCATCGGACGAGCTTCGTGAGTATTGACAATTCTGGTCAATACATACTTATCACAGTTGGTTACCACACGTGTAGGCTCGCAGAGTCCCAATATTGTTCTCTGTGGCTTTCGGAACAGTTATTGGTGTAGGTTTCCCTATATGCACGAGCGCACGGATAATTATTAGTCCGTTCCTACCCCAAGTCCGTTTCGTGACTTGGGGTAAGCCGAACTAATTGGTATTTCGATGACTGCCACACTCCTGAAAAATCTCCTTCGGTTGTTGATATGAGAGCTGATATGGCTCTGATCTTCTTGCCTCTCATTTCAAGAGCTTCCGCAATCCATTGATATTCGTTTTGGCTGATTTTGTGAAATGTTATGCAGTATTTATGGTACTTTATAATCGAAGTGCTACAACGTGTGCATTATCTCTTTTCTCTTGTGACAAGGCGTTAGCCTTGTCGATGGTACACGACTCATGATGCCTGTTCATGGAAAGGTGGAGGCTTCAAGACTGTCCTTGTTATAAGAGGTGTAGGTGGTCCCTAGTTTTCATTTAATTTTTTTCACTTGAATTTATTGACCATCTCTTTCGGTCATGGATTTTTCCGATTACATTTTCAATTCATTGTACTCAGCTGCTGTAAGTCAGCACTTCATCTCGAACTTCTTCAACTTCACCTCGAAATTATATGACTTTATTTCGAACCTCAAATATTTCATCATTCACTCTGTTATTTCAGACTAATTTTTTTCTTCTATTCCTATAGGTATCTTTCCTTCTCCGTTCTTGTTCATCCCTTGATTCATTTTTGTGATTTCTTGTTGCTCTAGTCTATCATCAATATCTATTTGTATCCTTTTTTAATGTTCTTGACGTTTTCCTTTCTCTTTTATTTCTTGTTTTCTATTCATTTCATACTCTTACTTTTCTTTCCATTCCATTTCATGTTGTTCTAGTTATTTTCGCAATGACTCTTGTTCTCACCCTTATTCTAGTGGCTTAAAGATCGTCGCGTGTTTTTTCTTTTCCATCTCTTTCTTTTTCTTCATTGCTCTCTTTGTTTTCCTTTCACGCTCCTACCGTTCTTCTTTTTCAATTCTTTTTTTCTTTCACTGATATCAAGAATTCGAGGCTGTCGCTGCTTATGTTACTTCTGTAGATTCTCTAATAAGTTGAGTGGCAAACTTAATCTATTAATAATTTTATCATCCGAAGACTCAAAAATGCAATTTCAAACTTTTGTACTTCAATATCATTTCACTTGTTCATTGCTGTCGCTGTTGTGATTTGACTAAAGCGCTCGGTAATTTCCTAAATAAACACGATGAAGTTTCTGGAGCATTACCACTTTCTTTTGTGACTTACATCATTTTCATCGTTGTTCATTTGCCTTCAAAAGATTCATTATTTCTCGATCATTAGTGACGTTATGCCTCAAGAGATTGTTGGTCCTTTCAAGCCTCTCCGAGTGGTGAGAACAGCTTCATTGAATTACTCCTGTATTATCTATAATACCCACAAACAAAAAATAATACATTTTCACTGTTTTGTTTTATTTAATAAATAACAGGCAACAACTTCACAATTGTTTGGAACTGAACTAAGCTTAAGTCTACAAATCATTGAATTTATATGGAAATTCTTTGTGACACTGAATAAAATATAAGTGAGCAATTCTAATTTATGGATAAAAATATGTCTAAACAAGTTTGTATTAAATTCAGTCATCATCATTGAAGATAACATTCGGAATAAAATCACTGTCAGCATATAAATACTGTAATCTAGGTAAAATGGGCACAACACACTGTAGTCCAGGAAAATTGGATAAAAAGATGGAACTATTCGGTAAAACCGTCTATGATGATATATCGATTCAAACGTTCAGGAGTCTATGCAGGTGGACGCATTCCATTGATTGCTAGAAGCGGTACTTGCTTATTTACCGCATTATAAATAATGAGATCAGATTGGATAAAAACTCAGCCCTTTTTAAAATAATTATAAGTATTTTTCGTAATGTGCTAATATTGCTCTCCTACAATAATCTATATTAATTGCGTAAGAACTAATCCATATTTTCGCGGTTACAATTGTCAATACTGACTGGCGGGTGCATAAACTTGTCAGTAAAAGGGCCCCCGCGCACTGAAAATTTTAATCACCAGCAACTAAACAGTTTACTCACCCATGATTTGTCCACCACCGCGCTCGCTACTAAAATAGTTGCCTCTCAGCTCAGTGTACAATGGATATCGTGGAAGCCGCCTGTGCTGTTGCGCTTATTCTGAGGCAGCGAAAAATTAAGCAAAGGAACAAAACGTTTTGGGTACATCCATTAATTAGTTCACGACTTCTTGACGGGAAATTTTATAAGCTCTTCGACAGATTGAAAGAACATCCAAACAAGTTCTTCAATTATTTTAGAATGAGCATAGAATCTTTTGATCGTCTATTGATTTCTGTTGGCACACGTATTACTTACCGAAATACATCATTATGATAGGCTGTACCACCTCAAGAAAGAAAACATTAATTAACACTACCAAACATTGATAATTTATTGCAAACTAAATCACAAAGTACAAATAAAAACGATTTATTAGTATTTAATTCGCAAATGGCATTTTTAGTAAATGAAAAATTGTTTTAGAACTTCTTAAAATAAACCAATTTTTTTTTAATTTTATCAGCATACTCCTTTAGATGCGTATTGTACAACGCTGGCCGCTTCTCGATTGCCAAAATAAACGTTTCAACAATACTGTCGTCATTGCTTTGAAAAATAGGAAATGCACATATACTCCAGACCAAGGCCGTCTAGCAACTGAATAGTTGACAGTGCGCGAGGTCACAATGCTGTGGCGAGGTTACGAAGAAATTCACGTTGCTCATTTCTGCCGGCAACTGTTTAGTCACCCTTGGAATAGTTCTAGACGCAATTATTAGTCACGGCAACTTAAAAGTCTCCCGTGCGCGGGGCTGCATCCAATACCGTGTGCATCATTTATATTTCTTTAAAGCAACCGAACAATTGCTTTGACAAAGTTGCCAGTGCGCGGGGGCCCTAATTTTACCAATGAGATACAATGAGATGCTGTAATTCAACTAAGAACAAACATTTCTAAATCAGATGTTACTGTTCCAAAAGAGTGGCAAGGGTTATGCACATTTCAACAGATTATATATGTTAAAAGAGTTGGCAATCTGGAATAAGTATGTATTGTACATATCTAACCTAAGAGGTAACTTCACAGATAATTCAATTTTTCAATTTGATAGGTGAGAAACCATTTGAATGCAATTTATGTGGAAAAGTGGGTAGAAGGAAAGATCAGCTCGTTGAACATATTCAGAAACACCATTCAAACGTTACAGATTTTGAATCAATTATTACTGAACACGAGAGAGCTGACGTCAGTACTGTGGAAACTGAAACGGAAATCAAAGAAACATCTTTAGAAACTGAAGAAAATCCTTCTGAAGAAAAAGAGATTGAACACAAAACCAAAAAACGAATTGAAATATGTTTGTGTAATCTTTGTGGCAAAGTATTTCGAAGAAGAGGATATCTCAAAAATCACATGGCCATACATGCAACAGTGAAGCCCTTCATTTGCAATATTTGTGGAAGAGGTTTTACCCAACGACATTCTCTAACACGGCACAATTTAGTTCACACGAAAGAAAGGCCTTTCCAGTGTAACTTGTGTGGTAAGACATTTACCCGTAAGGAAATATTAACAGAGCATATTAAAAATCATGATGGATCATCTCCTTACCTTTGCTTCCATTGTGGAAAATACTTTTCAAACAAAGATTACTTGAAGAAACATCTTAATTACTACTTGACTGGCAAAAAAGGTAAACGAAATACTGATGATAAAAAGTGTGTATGTTCACATTGTGGAAAACAGCTGCACTCAGTTTCATATCTAAAAACTCATCTTCTGATGCATAGTGGAGAAAAGCCTTATGAATGTCATATTTGCGGGAGCAGGTTTACCATACAAAGATCTTTAAATCACCATTTGAATATACATAAAGGTATCAAGCCTTTTCAGTGTACACAATGTGATAAAGCTTTTAGAACATCTGGTTCATTGAGGAAACATGTACTTTTGCATACTGGTGAAAGGCCCTATAAATGCACAAGTTGTGACAAGGGATTCATTAGAAGGAGTCATTTGAAAAGACATTTTCGAACACACTGAGATTGTGTATTTTCCTTCATTTTTCAACTGTTCAGAAAGGTTAACTCGAAAGAAAAATAAAGGTTTCTGTGCATGGTTTTGTTTTAATATTGAAATGAACAATGGGTTTTTTTTTGTTGAAAATTGACGACAGTATTTTCGTAAAACGAATAAATCTCACCAATGCAATGTCGTCTGACTGAGTTTTCAAGAGGGATTTTTTCTTTATTTTCAAATTTATAAAGGGTTTTTATGTACTTGGTGGAGTTTATTAGCATGGCTATTTTTTTACTAAACCAAGAACAAACTTGACAAGAGTATTTGTCAAAAATCTTATTGCTAGGTAAACCAAATTACAATAAAAAAGAGAACAATATATACGAAGGATAGCATATTAGACTAATTTCACTATCTGCTGAAAATAATAATTTATTTTATTTGATTTTCATCAAAAAAAATTATTTTATTTTAATATAATGAAATTGAGTATTGAATAGAGTTGCTGCCTAGTAAAAAAATTAACGTCCATATAATTTTAAAGAATTTTTCAGTAATTGTGAGATCAATAAAACGAATATGTTGGTCATGTATGAGGTGTCTGGGTACAAGTTTATTCATGATATACTCAAGAGTTATTGTCCAGGAGTCTATGTACAGTTTGTCAAATGTAGGAAGAGTTTTCTGAATTCCGTTATGGTCCCGCCCACTAGATGTGCGTTCGTTAGAAGACCATGAGAGCGAGAGAAAAAGAGAGAATTCTCAAGTCTCTTCCTAGATTTGACAAGCTGTGCAAAATTTTATGAGTGATGCTTTCTGTTTTCCAGAAGTTCCGAAATTGTTGGTGAAATATCAATAGGCCTGAGGTCATTGACTGATCTGTTGATTTCGTTAACTGGAAATATGAGAAATTTTTTACATACTGACGAAAATATTCACCTTTCTTGGGGAACTATTCATATAGTGAGACCAAAGGATTTCAAACAATCAAAGAAATCAGCCGTATTTTTGTTTGTAGTTTTAATTAAATTGATTTCTCCTGCTAGTAGTGCTAGTATGATTTCATCCACATGTGGTAATGCCAACGAAATAGTATCCTCGAGAGCCTCAATGCAATCAGCTCCCCTTTGTGTTAGGTGGTCAATAAATTCTCTCTATCCCAGTTCTGGGAAGCAACAGTTATCATTCATTTGAGCTGAGTGTATAAAGTATGCCTAGAATATAGTGCAAAAAACCTAATTTTCCAGAAAAAAATTGTAATATATTGTTGATAATTTAACCATTAGAAACAAGCAATAATTCAAATAAATAAACAGAAAACAATAAGCATCAATGATAAGTAGGTGAAGTAGAACAAAATAAAACTCATTGTTTAAACCCGAAAAGAGTTGAGCAAAAATTATTAGGTATAAGTATACCAATGATTGAACAATACTGAAGAACTGTTTGGAATCTTTGGTGTAGTAATGAATATTACTGGAGTTTTTTCCCAACACCAAATCGTTATTTTTAACACCTCGACACGTGTTTCGATCACCAAGTGATCATCTTCAAAGAGGAAGATAAAAACAGTTTTAATATTCCTTTTTGAAGATGATCACTTGGTGATCGAAACACGTGTCGAGGTGTTAAAAATAACGATTTGGTGTTGGGAAAAAACTCCAGTAATATTCAATACGGAAGAAAGTTATTCTACACGTTGGCTGGAGTGTTTTTCAGTTTGAATTTGACGTTCCCGGTTAGTGGGTTTCACAGCTTTGCTCTTTTCAGAAATGTTGGTATTTCCTTTCATCGTCCACACATTGTCAGAGCCATACTGAGGGGGGCAGATGTGAGATCTTCTCTGAATTCGATTTTGGATCCTTCAAGTAGTTTTTCAGCATTGCAAGTGCTTTTATTGACATTATAATTCGCAAATTTGACATAAGGTGCACTTTCTGAGAACTTTTTGGCACACTCGACATCCATGGTATTAATATTTTCAATTTTCAACTCATTATTAAAAATATTTTCAATATGAAGAGATGGTATCATTTGGTTTACTTGATCTATTCCGTAAAAACCTAGATTTCATCTTCCGACGTATTGTGGTCCAACCTTTCATCTATAAGAAATATTTGCTCAGTGATCACTTCAACATTTGTTTGAACAAACTGTATGTTTGACTGAAGTGGATCAAATTTATTATCCAGTTTAGCTTTTATCATTGTCATTTTTCTTATGTTTGATCGTAATTACCTGCCGACTTGCGATGAAATATACTTTGTGACATTCTAATACCTCAAACGCAATATTGACAATTAAATTTGTTGGAAAAGTACAGCAAGTGTGCTGAGTATAAATAGGTACCCCCACTAAGAACTCGCCCATATATCGAGGGTTTATTTGTGCATAGGTTTTGTACACTGAATGTGGTGCGATTATGACATAATCAAAAACTAATGATGATAATCATTAATAGACCAAGAAGTGAACTGTACTATGGTCTAAATTAATTTATATCGTCAAATTCGAAATATCATTCTGCTTCACAGCAGCATAGTTCTCCATTATTCTGCTTGAAATTGAGAGGGTAATTGCAGAACAACTTAACAATGCTACTCAATATTCACAGCATAACTATATTCACAAGGTGCCACTAAAAAATAATTTTACTCAAAAAACAATTCAGTACAAATATTCACGAATTTACACTATTGAATCATGATTTGACTCAAATATTCAGCTGGTTGAAAATCATTTCTCATAGAAAAGGGTCCTATCGGATGTCTAGCAGTGAGGATTACAGTGTTCCATGTAAGTGAAATTTTACTTCTTTCATTAATTATATTGTGTAAGAATCCTATGAATGATATCTGATTCGATTCCATACGAATGTTTGATATACGAACGGAATAGAGAAAAGTGTTTTTCATATAATTCAGCGTTCATATAAAAGTATTTGTTTCGAAAGTGATTTTCTTTCGTGTAATTCAAAGTTTATATGAAAATAGCTATTTCTGAAGGAATTTTTCTTCCAGTTTGTGACTGAAAGTTACTTCTTTGCATGATCTACACATCTTTGTATAGAGTTGAGTTTTGAAATTGATTGCTTCCTTCCCTTCTTTGAAAGATTCCCACATTTTTTGTATCATGATGGAGAAATAGAAGGCCAAAAACTTTTTCCCGAAATCTCCTAAAAATATACCCTTTCAATTTAAATTAAATTTAAACTAAGTCAATCTTAAATTACTCTTACTACAGGGTACCTAATACAGAAAACATATTTTATTCAACAACTTCCTTTCGGAAAGTGTTACTTGAATACTTCAAAACATCCATGTATTGGATGTTTAAAAATTGGTATTCACTTATAAAGTAAACAGTTCCTGGGAAAAGAGTTCACAGAATTGTTTGATCAATATGACATCGAACATTGGACCACGTCGCCATACTCAGCATAATGTAACCCTGTTGAGAGAACCAACAAAGTATTTAAACCATGATAGCCCAGTTCGCTGATGCCGAGCACCGAACATAGGATCAATATTTACCAGAATTTACGATGGTAATGAATTTCAAGACATTTGTCAACTAGAACCTCACCAGCTATGTAGAACTGGGTTAGATAATTCATTTTGCCCAGTCCGTTGAACCAGAACATTATATCTGAAAACAAAGCTACGAAATGTCCAGCAGAATGAATGGAAAAATGCAAAAAGCTGCATTATTTTGAATTTAAATTTTAAACTATACTTGTGGATAGCAATTATTGAGCAAGAAGAGTTGAATCATTTCTTGGTATATATTTTTAGTCAAAACCAAGCTTTTCAATGTATTTAGGGCAAAACTATATAGACAGTGAAAAAATTTGGGATTGATTTTCTGAAGTTGTTCTTAGTTCAATTTCATTCTTATGTAAGATAACAATTGGAGTATGGCTCTCTGATCTGGTTTCTGATATATAGTCTTACATAAATCTGTCCAGCAACAACTTTTGAAATATGCCATTTACGAAATTGATAACAGTTTATGCAAAACGATGCATTGAAAATGATCTTTCTAATCATTAGAAAACCGTAGAACCTACCATTCAAGTTCATTTCTCTACAAACTTATAAACCATGTCATCGAGTGTCCAGAGTTATTTTTCTAACTGTGATCTTATGAACCACGTTTGAACAATGGAAATGAACTATTCTTCTATCTATCTACAGCAAGAGCCGATGTTTTAAGAAAACTTCCAATTCATTCCTTATGCAATTAATTCTATCAATAATGTGATGAAACATACTTATTTCAACACCCATTAGACTGTTTTAGAAGGAAATAAAGTATAAACTCTTTATTAGTAAATTCAACTATTAATTTGTTAATGAAAAGTAGAACCGGAACCTCTGGCGTTGAGTAAATCCAAAACAAACACTATTTCCAAACACCAGAACTGCATCACTCTACTTCAGGAGATGACAGACTAATATGGATTACTCTACTTCATCTCATGAAGACGCCAATACGTAGGTACTTTTGCACAATGGACATAAGTTAGCGCCTGGCATCCTCCTGGAACTGCGTGGGTGCTGGATGTCGACTCAGATTGAAGTTTGATCTTGAGCGATTCATCTTGGGGATATATGGTAGAGGTCATCCGTGGAAATATAAAAGTAATAATGATAACAATAATTGAGGACATAATCCACAAAGCCTTTTTTATTGTAGACTTCAATATAAGATTTGTTCTTGCTGTGCTACAGTAAAATGTGAAGTTTTAATATGTGTGGAACCTAGGTACCTTGACATTTATTTGCGATAAAAGCATATGGCAGTCAACTTGGGTATGCAGCAATTTAAACAAAAAAACAGGATGGCTACCTGACCCCGGAACTGATAATTTGGCACGGATGCTAGAGTATTAGGATCAGTTCCAGCCGTCGAATTATACGCGTTTTAATCCCAGTCGTAGGTTAGACCTGGTCTAGCCAGCGTAAACTCCGAATCGGATTGCAAATAAGGAATCGGGATCATTCTAAAGCAGTCGCTGACTTGGTATCAGAACGAGTA